>MJUU01011950.1:0-12323 GCA_002080025.1 Modiolus philippinarum | reverse complement strand
ATATTTATTTGGGACATGAATCACGCTTATCTGTTGTGACTCTGTTTTTTCCTGGTGAATAATTGGACATTGTTGGAGTACTTATTAGAGGCTATGGTTGTAACATTTGTAGCACCTATGATCACCTATTAACTTATACACTTTCAGAAAATAATCTCAATTTTAGCGGAATTCGGGATTTTTTAATTTTAAGTCCGGGACGACGGAATTTTGTAAAAATAATTTCGGATTCCTGTATCAGACCCCTCATGGCCCTCCCCCCTCCATAAATGGGTTGGTGTTCGTGTCAAACAGATTCATCCTGTTTTATTTTATTGTAAAAATTTACTAGATAATTAAACAAAATATTGGAAGCTATGACGGCGTGTGTATGCGTAAACGCACAATGATTAGGACTGGTTTTTATATTTAAGATTCAGGAAAGCTGCTTCCTTTGAGAGCATTGCATATGCATACAACGATGAGTACATTAGTAAAAACTGGATGTTGAAAGATAATGCTCAGATACTGGATAGACGTAGATTGGGTGAGGCATGGTATAAAAGAGCGTACATTTCTGTAGTACAACTGTACAGACTAAAGGAAGATATTGAATACCTACCGTCTGAACAAATAGATGAACGCATTGAAGAGTCATTGGATCTGTTTTGGAAGCAGTTTACTAGAGAGTGGTCATCAGACTTCCATACTGACAAATGTCACAATAAAAGTTTGTATACAGTTAAATTTGCTTGGTCCAGTTAGAATATAAGTGTCATATGTTAATATGAAACAAACTGCTTAAGATTAACAGACATTTAATTAATTATTTGGGTTTTTGCTCTGCTGTTTCTGACCCTTCTGATTTTTGTTGTCACATAATGGTTGGATTTATTTGGTTTTCCAACGTTGTTGTCACGAGCGTTTCTGATGAAGGCTAATCCAGTAAATCGCTACAAACGGAAAAACATTTGTATGTACAATGTTTTATTGGATATATGTATTTCCCAAGAAATCGGACATTAAAGACCTGAAGTATTGATATCTGTTAGACACGTATCTATTCCACTGGTTTGGTATACGGATAAAACAACAATTTACATTGTTTACTTTGTCCAAATTTGCAAAGAAGGAGATAACTATATATTTTCGACGTCCATGTTAGATTATACTGTCAGTAAATGATATTTCTGTTGATGCGTCAATATTGTGATGCACTTTTTATTTTGATTTTCAAAGAAATGTCATGTGCGATTGTGTTTAATGGAATATAAGTGTCCTTAACAAAAGTTCAAAAGAACATAACATAACATAACATTGTTGGTTATCAGGAAGAACAATTTAAATCTTCACTTCACACGTTTTTCTTCTTGGTCTTCATCACGAGTTGGCGAACCTTTATGAGAAATAAATTCCCTGCCCTTTCGATTTCACCCTACTTTTCCAGTGGCAGTCAGAATTTCCCGTCCTATGACCCTTTCGATACCCCAAAGTGATTATTTATTAACTAACTTGTTCTCGTCTTGATATAGCTGAAATATTGCTCAGTAGACGTTAAACAATATTCAAATTCTGAAATTTATGAGAAATCAATGTTAAAGCTTCATATACATTTCAATCGTTCTAGACCACAATTATGTTAAAGTAACCATTTAACGTTCTCAACAGCCACTTTCTTGTTCGTACTAACTTTAACCGATTTATGGTCAATAAGACGGGTGTAGCCTGCGGAGCAGGACATTTTGTTTGCATGATGGTTGGTGCTTTCATAGCAGGAGATGCGTACCCTATCGACGCACCTGGTCTCGCTCCTTCTGCATGGATTTCGTGCATTACAAATCTTTTTGATATCTTGAATTGTCATTCCTCAACAATTATTACTGAGTTTGTTATCCCGTGTGTATACTCTAATTTTTATATACCACCTTAAAACAGCAATCAAACAAACACGGTGGAACATTCTGTGTTGCACAAGATAAAATTTTGCAATTTTCGGTTAGTGAAAAGAATGAACCTCATATTGACCACTTCATGCCTAAAAAATGTGTTATTTGTGATGAAATGTTAGCTCATTTTGTCAAGTATGTACCACCTTTTAAAAAATTATAATCGACAAATAACCTTTCCAGGCTGTTCACAAGCGTTGGTAGTTGATGGACACATGAAAGGAACAAGATCAGTCTGTGCAATGCGTAAATGTGAAATAAAGATATCAGACGAACTAGGAGAAGTGTGTGTAGGGTGCAAGAAAATGCCAGAGAAAGGTTCCATTTATTGTAAAGAGCACAAAAGTCAAAGTACAGAAAATTCAGAGGACAATAAGCAACATAAGCAGGTAAAACTCTTGATGCGCCTTATGATAAATAAGATACAACATGTGCATTACCGGCCTGGCGAAAGTTAAACTTAGCTAGCAATGCTTGAAAGGTCAATGTTCATGAAGATGGCTACAGAGAGATTGTTCAAATTATAATGAACGTTAGATGAATAGTCATGAAAATTTGAATATGGATGATTTTTTGGAACACTTACAGCAAGCAAATGAAATTAGGTGATATCGACCTACATTTCGTGCTTCATTCGACAAGGTTAAATTTACGTCAGAATTTGGATCTCATTAATCATGCAGCCTAGCATCATGTTACTGGGTGTATGGATGCATCTTTGGAAGTCTGTAAGCATATCTGACTCAATGTACATTTTTGTTAGGTCCGTTGGACCTACTTTTCACTCTTCATGGTCCTTGGTTAAGTTTCATGTCTGAGTTCATATCTCATTAACCCTTATGAAGGAACCCATAAATGTGAATTTTACATTTTAATTCTTTGAAAGTTCAGATGTGGTATAATGATACATCAATTCCCTTCGATGTATAATTGTTAAAGATTTGTTGTTCCAACAAGATGCCCAATTGATTTAAATTTAGGGGTGTCATAAGGAGTAGCTATTATTTTCTTCTTTAAAGGGATATTGTCCTTCATTATCATAAAAAATTGAAAATAAACAATTTTCACAGTATGTATAGTTTACGATATATAAAACATATCTGTCAATACAAGTTTATTCAAAATATCAACATTTAGTAAGATATTAATTTTTTTTTATTTTTAAGTGGATGAGAAAAAAATTCATCTAAATATACGGACTTTTTCTTTGACCTGTAACTGAAATACTCAACTGTATAAGAGTGTTTCTTACAAACGATTTAGTGTTGTAAGGGGTAGAAATCAAGATAAATTATACGGTTGAGCAGTCATCGGAATTTATCGACTCGTTTTCGGGAAAATTCGACTTGTCCTGATAAAGACAGCGGATGCAAAATGAAGTAAATTAAATGTAAACAAATAAAAACTCGACGCGAGATTTTTTCTTAAAACCCTTAAGCTGTTAAAATGGCAGTAAGTTTTAATCAGTACTCCTTTTTAGACATTAAAAAATTCAATGATGTTGTTTGTAGGGGTTTAGAAGAAATATGATTTTGATGGACAATATCCCTTCAAAATATGGGATTAAATTTCATATCTATTATGTTGACTTATCACCATCCCTTAACCTATACAATTTTTATTTTAAATCCCAGCTACAAGCTTTGTGATAAGTTGTAAGTGTTTATAGTAAAGGGGGCGGCAGTATATTTTGTTTTATATATTATTATTAGTATTCTCTCGCCGCTGAACTTGTGCGACACTTATCGCAAGAACCTTAAATCAGATATATAGAAATATTTAGAAATTGACATTATATTAGGTCAATGTCTCTAGATGTGCTATTTGGGTATCATTTTTCCGGCGGGGTCACTAGGAAGTTCACTGGGTAAGGGTGTGTATTTTATAAAAAAATCTATTGAAGATGGACTGTTTTATTCTTTTCTGCATTGCCCCAAAACCAAGGGGAACCCCCTTCCCAATTTTCGTAATGAGGGTCACCTAAGGGTTCTAACGGCATTGTTTGATTGGTGGA
The DNA here is from genome assembly GCA_002080025.1 of Modiolus philippinarum. Lineage (NCBI taxonomy): Eukaryota > Metazoa > Mollusca > Bivalvia > Mytilida > Modiolidae > Modiolus > Modiolus philippinarum. Next base: position 8,384 of record MJUU01011950.1, on the reverse strand, counting down.
TTTTTATAACACTACCCCTTTTTATGTTTCATAAGTATCAGTCCGAAATTAATGTTATGGTTTTATTCTAATTGTAGTAAGAATGTATGAATGAGGAATACGGTTTGAAATGTAACACGACAAAAGAAAAATGTAACGTTACGAAACACAAAACATCCGGAATATGTGCTGCCGTTTATAATTGCGGAATAATTGCCGCATTACAGAACTTTTCGGATCGGAATCGCTGTCCCAGGTGTACATGTTTCTAGTTTGGCTAGTACAAGAAATGGCAAATTTCCCCCATCTTTTAGCGTATGACGATGCATGTCATCTAAAGAGATTTATTTGTAACCCAGTGAGAGCTGATAAAAGTGAGATTTCAAAATTATTAGCCACACTAAGGATCGTTGTTGACAAGATGCATTTTGTAAATCATGTAGACAAGTGGTGCAGACGAAATGTGAACCCATACACGGATGAAGCCTTCAAGGACATCAACACAGAAGCCTGCGAGCAAACTTTCCATTTCATAGCAAAATACAAATATGCTACTAAGCACATGTCGTACGCGAGATACAATATGTTTATGTTATACATATGCATCATGTTTAACGAGGATAGGCTTGTAAGAAGCAACAAAAGATGTCGTCATGATTGATAAAATCTTTGAGTGTTCGAGTGTGCTTTAGATGCAGAATCTAAGAAAATAACCTTCTAGTGCCATAACTGACGGCATTGATATAACTGCAACTATACGTTGATAAGAGATATATTATATTTTAGTTGTTCTGTATAAACAAAGTTTAAAAGCTTCTACTTCTATGATCGTTTTCAACGGTTACTGGCGTGTACTGCACTGTGACCATCATGTACATACGTGTGCCCCTCTTGTTGAAATATTTCGTTTCGATTGATGTTAACATGGTTAATTTCCGCCATGACCTTTATCACTTACCGTTCCAGTGACACTTAAACACGGTTTTTTTTTGTCCAGGTCTATAGTTGTTTTATTTTAATTTTACAACAGAGTGCTTTGATGTTTTTCAAGATTGATATTTAATCAATAATTCGTGGTAGCCAAAATTTATATTAATTTTAATATGGGTAGGTAGTTTATACAGTTGTTGTAATCAGGGCGTTAACGAAGTTGGCGCATGTTTTTAGTTAATGCGTGTTTTTGTCGTTTTAAAGAAAGGTCTGTATACACTCTTCATAATGAGTATAACATGTATAAAGCAGAATGAAAAAATACGTTTTAGAATGAGTTTTAACAATGATGGATTCTTGTCTTGAGTTTGTATGATTTTTCCATGCTAATACTGTATGTTTTATTAATTAATTTTTTTTTTATTTTGAAAGAATAAATGCGATTTATATTTAACTGGTGCAAATTTTCAATAATTTTTCCACCACATGTAAATCGTGTGATACATAGTAATAGGGGAATCCGTCCATACGTTCGTCTGTATGTTCATCTGTCCCCACTTTTGTATCCAAAACTCTACCTGAATCACTTGGTGAAATTTAATGAAACTTTCATAGAATCTTAGTCTTATCATGTAGTTTTGCACCTCCTTTTTTATATTTAGATAATAATGAATTTTGGGGGTTTCCCATGGTATAAGATGGACTTAGCAATGCATACAAATAAGTTTGTCACAAAGAGTTCACAATTTGTATGCGTAACTGATCTTCTATCATTGGAAGGAATTTTCTGAAGCTATCTTGGAATCTTATTCACATTATGTGATTTTGCACCTCCTTTTTAATATTTTGATCAGGGACCTAGCAATTTGCATAAAATTTTTGAATACACATCTTGTATCCGTAAAATCCTAAATTACAGGATGCAATTTCATGAAACTTTCATTGAAACTTAGTCTGGTACTGTAGTTGAGCACCTCCTCATAAGATTTTGTTTGGGGGTTTTCCCATAGCAAAACATGGGACGGGGAGAGGGGTTCACTTAGTTAGCTTTTCTCAAAGTGCTTCTAGTTTATAAAGAAATGATCAGTAATGTGGGAAAAAGTTAATAATTGTTGTAGACAGAGGGAAGAGCGGTGTCAACAACGTCGTGTCGACATTGTCTACATCGCGATGTCGACGTTGAGAACGTTGTAGACAGAGAGTAGACCGATGTCGGCAACGTCGTAACGATATTGTATCGACATTGTCTACATCGCGATGTCGACGTTGAGAACGTTGTAGACAGAGAGGAGACCGATGTCGGCATAATCGTAACGATATCGTGTCGACATTGTCTACATCGCGATGTCGACGTTGAGAACGTTGTAGACAGAGAGCAGACCAAAGTCGGGAACGTCGTAACTATATCGTGTCGACATTGTAAACATCGCGATGTCGACGTTGAGAACGTTGTAGACAGAGAGGAGACCGATGTCGGCAACGTTGTAACGATATCGTGTCGACATTGTAAACATCGCGATGTCGACGTTGAGAACGTTGTAGACAGAGAGGAGACCGATGTCGGCAACGTCGTAATGATATCGTATCGACATTGTAAACATCGCGATGTTGACGATTTCGACACTACATCGTACACTGGACATCAATGAAGGTCAAAGGTCAAGGTCCTTAGCAACAACGTTATTAACCATTAAAGTGCATAGCAACCATATGCAAAAAGTTTTGTAATGTTGTAAAGAAGAAATAAATGACATTGCCAACCGGAAGTGACTTTCATATCCTTAGCAACAAGCTTATTTTTCGAAAAAATCCTTAGCAACCGTTGAGCAAAAGACTAATAAAGGTCAGAACTTTTGTTTACATAACATTTTTGACCGAAATAGACATCAAAATCAAACCGAAGTATGTAATCATGGTGAAAACTGGTGAAAGACCTTGCAATTGTTCTCTGAACAATTGACTTTTTAATTATTATTATTCCTCTCTTTCTTCCGTCACTGAACTTGTCCCACCTGGTTCTCAAAGACCATTGGTCCAATCTTCACCAAACTTCATAGGAACATGGAACCCCATCCCAAGATGTGCACTTCGGTCTTGGAATTTTCAAAATGGCTGCCGTTGCCATGGAAACTGAAAAAAGGCGGGAAAATCAAAAGTGCTCAAAATTGCATGAAAATTTACAGGAAGATTGTGTATGAAGGGTAAAACATATTTTGAGGTAAAAAAAAATTCAAAATGGCGGCCGTTGCCATGGAAACTGAAAAAGGCGGGAAAATTAAATGTGCTCCAAATCGCATGAAATTTGACAGAAAGGTTTTGTATGAAGTGTAGAACATATTTTTAGAATAAAACAATTGTTAGGATGGCGATCCATGGGAGGTTTGGGCGACTTTTGTGTTTCGCTTTGCGAACACAGTTATTACTTGTTATTATTATTATTCTTCCTCTCTTTCATCCGTCACTGAACTTGTCCCACCTGGTTCTCAAAGACCATTGGTTCAATCTTCACCAAACTTCATAGGAACATGGAACCCCATCCCAAGATGTGCACTTCGGTCTTGGAATTTTCAAAATGGCTGCCGTTGCCATGGAAACTGAAAAAAGGCGGGAAAATCAAAAGTGCTCCAAATTGCATGAAAATTTACAGGAAGATTGTGTATGAAGGGTAGAACATATTTTGAGGTAAAAAAAAAATCAAAATGGCGGCCGTTGCCATGGAAACTGAAAAAAGGCAGGAAAATTAAAAGTGCTCCAAAACGCATGAAATTTGACAGGAAGGTTTTGTATGAAGTGTAGAACATATTTTTAGAATAAAATAATTGTTAGGATGACGATCCATAGGAGGTTTGGGCGACTTTTGTGTTTCGCTTTGCGAACACAGTTATTACTTGTTATTATTATTATTCTTCCTCTCTTTCTTCCGTCACTGAACTTGTCCCACCAAATTCTCGGAGATCCTTGGTTCAATCTTAACCAAACTTCACAGGATGATGGAATCCCATCCCAAGATGTGAATTTCAGTCTTGGAATTTTCAAAATGGCCGCCGTTGCCATGGAAACTGAAAAAAGGCGGGAAAATCAAAAGTGCTCCGAATGGGATGAAATTTTACAGGAAGGATGTGGAAGAAGTGGAGAACACGTTTTGAGGTTGAAAATTTTCAAAATGGCCGCCGTTGCCATGGAAACTGAAAAAAGGCGGGAAAATTAAAAGTGCTCTGAATGGGATGAAATTTTACAGGAAGGATGTGTAAGAAGTGAAGAACATGTTTTGAGGTTAAAAATTTTCAAAATGGCAGCCGTTGCCATGGAAACTGAAAAAAGGCGGGAAAATTGAAAATGCTCCAAACTACATGAAAATTTACAGAAACATTGTGCAAGAAGTGTAGAAGATATTTTGAGGTCAAAAATTTCCAAAATGGCGGCCGTTGTCATGGAAACTCAAAAAAAAGGCGGGAAAATTTAAAGTTTATCAAACTGCTTGAAATTTTTCATAATAGTTGTATAGAAAGTGTAGAACTAATTTTGGGAGTTAGAATTTGCAGGGATGCTGATCAATGGGAGTTTTGGGCGACTTTTGTGTTTCGCTTTGCGAACACAGTTATTACTTGTTATTATTATTATTAAGTCGCCCAAACGAAGTTTGGCGACTTATTGTTTTTGCTCCGTTTCTTATTATTATTATTATTATTATTATTATTATTATTATTCCTCTTTTTCTTCCGCCATGAACTTGTCCCACCTGGTTCTCAAAGACCATTGGTCCAATCTTAACCAAACTTCACAGGAAGATGGAACCCCATCCCAAGATGTGCATTCCAGTCTTGGAATTTTCAAAATGGCCGCCGTTGCCATGGAAATTGAAAAAGGCGGGAAAATTCAAAGTGCTCCAAATTACATGAAATTTAATAGAAAGGTTGTGTATGATGAGTAGAACATATTTTGAGGTAAAAAAAAAAAATTAAAAATGGCGGCCGTTGCCATGGAAACTGAAAAAAAGGCGGGAAAATTGAAAGTGCTCCAAATCTCATGAAATTTGACAGGAAGGTTATGTTTGAAGTGTAGAACATATTTTTAGAATAAAAAAGATGTAAGGATGGCGATCCATGGGAGGTTTGGGCGACTTGTGTTTCGCTTGCGAACACAGTTATTACTTGTTATTATTATTTTTCCTCTTTTTCTTCCGCCATGAACATGTCCCACCTCGTTCTCAAAGACCATTGGTCCAATCTTAACCAAACTTCACAGGAAGATGGAACCCAATCCCAAGATGTGCATTCCAGTCTTGGAATTTTCAAAATGGCCGCCGTTGCCATGGAAACTGAAAAAAGGCGGGAAAATTCAAAGTGCTCCAAATTGCAGGAATTTTTACAGAAAGGTTGTATATGAAGGGTAGAACATATTTTGAGGTAAAAATTTTTCAAAATGGCAGCCGTTGCCATGGAAACTGAAAAAAGGCGGGAAAATTAAAAGTGCTCCACATCTCATGAAATTTGACAGGAAGGTTGTGTATGAAGATTAGAACATATTTATGGAATAAAATAATTGTAAGGATGGCGATCAATGGGAGGTTTGGGCGACTTTTGTGTTTCGCTTTGCGAACACAGTTATTACTTGTTGCTTTTGCTTTTGCTTCTCGTTTTTTAAATAATGAAATAACGTGTCATCGTTTGATTTGAGTTTACTTTCTCTTAAATGTTTACATATTTTTAGAGTTCCTTTTCTGACTAATATAAAATATTTTTGTGACTATCTAGGTTATATAGCCGATACATTGTACAGGATTAAGCCTTCAATTGCGAGCAAACATTTTGTATTTCCAATTGCAATCTATTTAGTTTGGCAAAATTATTCATTGACATTACATTTGTTTGAGAAGCAGTTGTGGATTGTTCTCTTAAATTTGGGCCAACTCCGACTTTTTTTTCATTTAAAATACCGTCTTGAAGACAGTCTCTCTCTCTCTCTCTCTCTCTCTCTCTCTCTCAAGAATCAGTTGAAAATATTAAAAGTATAATTTGAAATGCTTCATTAGTAGAAATATTTAACTATATTTAACTCTTCATCTTGCACATTAAACAAACTATCAAAAACTGCATCAACATTTGTACTTTAAAATTCAACCAACATTCATTTAAGTCTGAGATATGTTTTCTCTATTCTATTCAACGGCCAAGGGACCAGTAAATAGCATATCGACCAGCACAAAAGCTCTAATAGCAATAGCATTTACTAACAGATTTCTATTTTCAGTCTCATAAAGGAATCTACGAATTTTCACACATTTGTATTTCTATGGTGAAAAACAGCTGTACCCAAAGCTGAAAGCAAGTTAAAGCTATGATCATTAAAAGAAGCCAACTTAGAATTAGTAGATTACTCACTAAAAAAATAAACAATAATCCATAACCAGACTTTTCATCGACACCAGGGACACACAGTTTACAATATGCACGGATAAAATAAGTTTTGCTTTGATTATAAGTAAAAATAGGGCCATCCATATCTAAATTTAATATATTTTTTCCAATTGTTTCAATTCCAGTTCTGCTTGTGAAACAAAATTAACAATTACATGCAAGTCGCATTTCAAACCATTCAGCTTTGAAACTTATTTTTACATCTTCTCTAAACAATTTTATTCAAGACAACTTCAAACAAGTGTTGACGATATACCTGTCTGTCATTAAAGTTATCTGATTAAAGTAATTATATTTTTTTAGAATTTATATCTTTACTACAAGTATTTAAAAAATAAATAATGTCTTTTAAAATTTGATCCATCATGTTGATAACTCTTTTAGTAACTAATAAACAGCTCAGAAAGACCAAGTGAAAATTGACCTCTACCGGTACCTATTTGTAGTCCAACAAACTCTCTCTCTCTCTCTCCGTACTTTTGTACCATCTGTATGCTGTGTATTAACATATACACTCAAGTATTGATTCTCCTGCTTGAAGTTGGACCAAATCCTTAGCCAAACCATCATAACCTCTGTAAATGATTTTTTGGGGGAAGTGTTTCTACTTTCAGTCTTACTTACGAATTCTATATTTTTACTCCCAACATTTATAGAAAGTAAATGTGCGTATGCCTCTATTTCAGAGAAAATATGTCTTCAATCATGAAACATCATGATGCGTTTTGAATCCTCTCATTTGGTAGTTAACTCTTCTAAGTCATCACTTTAAACAATATTTTCATTTTCTAATTATGAAATATATTTTCGAAAGAAGCTAATTTTCTATTATTGACATTCTCAGAATAACTTTCACGCACAATTGTTGTTTGTTTAGATGTTTTTACTTTTGTCTGTTATATTTCGATATAGACCGAGTCTGTTTATGATTCTTTGTAATGATTTCTGATTTTTGTTCAAATATTGATTTACTCCTCATGCAAGAATTTTACTTTTATTGCTTACGTTTATTTTTTTATTCATGTATTTGTTGTAAACTTGGAAAGTTCACACAAAAAAAATTGTAATTTTTATTGAGTTTACAATTATTTTTTTTAATCATGTAGTTTTAAATTTGAGCTCATGCGAGCATTTCTCTCCCTATTTAGTTTAATCGTTTACTTGATTATGGTTTTAAGATTTGGTTGAGCTTCATATTACCTTTAACTTTAATCTTTAACTTGTTTACATTTTGGTAGCAGATAATCCTTTTTAGTAAGGTTTGAAGTTCTTGGTTTTTTAAACTATTTCAACTGTTTCTTGTACCAATTTCCATTTTGTCTCCTAAAAAATCCAAGATCGGGCATAAAATCTTAGTTGAGCAATGCCTTAATCCAATATGAAAAATCAGAATAAGTAAATTTCTACCTCAGACTCAATTTTCTGACTCTAAAACTTCACCATTAGATACAAAAAAAAACAGAATTAACATTCCATTATATACAAGTGTTAACTTATCCCGTATTTGAAACAAAAAGGTCCAACAGAGTTGTACTTTATGATTTATATGCGACGACATCCTATTTAAACACTTGGATAGCTTATGTCTCTTTAGAAATGATGGTATCAAAACAATAGTCTAGTTCACCAGATGACTACTAGTATTTCAACAATTTTTTTTCTAATATTTTAAAAACAACCGACCGCCGTGCGCGGTCCCGGCTGAAGAAAAGGCCCGCAGCATCCTCTGAGCTTGGAGTATGAGTCATCCTAGCAGAGGCGACACGTTTGCCGTGTGTCGAGACCCGTGTCGATGGTTGAGGAGATCCTGTGTTCAGACTCCCGCTACGGCCATAAAATACCCGTTGGGCTGAGAATACAGGATCAATATCTTACTTTGGCTCTGATATCATCTAAACGGGAGGTCGGATTGGCCCGGTCCGATCAATCGGCTGGTCACGCCAAGCCCTCCAGTATATCTTTCCAACTTGAGTTTAAGTTAACCTGTGTGTAACATTTTTGTCTTGATTTCAACCATCAATACAGTGTAGGGGTACTGGAGAAGGCGGTGGCTCATGG
>MJUU01011948.1:17335-31718 GCA_002080025.1 Modiolus philippinarum | reverse complement strand
AGGGTTTTCACACACATGAACACCACCTATTGGCCCCAAATTTTCCCCAAAATTGTCGCTAGTTTTATTTGACAAATTAACCATACCAGGGTTCTGTTGACTACTTCCTCCATGAGCAACATTGACATTGTTCAAAGGTGCCGCTTGTCTCTCCTGTTCAACAGGCTGTTGCACGCGTTGGGCTGGAATAACTGGATTAGTCTCGGGCCCATGTGGACCCATCTGCACCTCCATCACCTGACCTTGATGTTGATCAGTCATTCTGGGTTGATTATCCTCATTGGCAGGCTGTGGATTTCTATTTCTTTCATCCTCCACACGCTGAAAATTATTTCTTTGGTGTGGCGCAGCATGCCCCATCTCAGGTGGGTTATCAGGCCTATGTGACTGTTTTGTCCGCTTTGACGTGCTCGGCGTCAATGCTGCGGCTTTTGTTGTTGGATTTCTCTGACGCTTTTGAGGTCTCATGGTTTTAGATGACCAGATGGCAATGGATTTCCAAATCAAAAACGTGTGATGTCTGATGGCTAGCAAAAATGTGGTTTTTATGTATGTAAAAGTTGAAAGAATGACGGGACGAATACGATTTTCCGGATTGTATCGCTTACATTAAATCTGTTTATCCTAAGTGATAAACATTATTAAACTAAATCTTATTTAAAAATTTCTAAAACAGATTTATAGCCGTTTTAAGTATATATTAGCGATATCAATTTTAAATTGTAATGCAACATTTATATAACGAAAGTTTTGATTGGTCAGAACTGACCGTCAATTCCACCATCTACACACCTGGGATATGTTAGGTTCCCTGCTTAGTCTGGTTCCTTGTATGGTTACAAATATACACAAGTTAAAAATAGAACATGAAATCGATTAATGGTTTTTAATTGCATTACAATCGCAATAACAGTACATTATTTGAATACCCGAGGGCGTCAATCTTGATTTGACGGTCAAAATATCCGTTTACAGGCTCCGCTAGGCGTATTCAAATAATGTACGGTTATTGCTTAGTTACTAACAATTTTGTCGCAATATTTCATACAAAAGCATGTAATGTTTCGCTTGAAATCTTCAAACAATGTACTTTCTTCTGATATGTAATATTGTTGAATTAGAATATAAATCAAAGTATATACCTAATCAAAAATAAATTGCGTTTTTGTTTTAGTCCGAAAAAGAATGATTTGCTGGAAAGAGAAAATGACATCTTGTTTTGCATCAATTTCATCTAGTTCTAAGAAATGAGCAATAAAATCGTTATCAGGAATGGCATGTTTTTTTCCGAACAGTACATTGAAATTATCTTCTGAAATACAAACTTTTTTCAGCAGAAGAGATTGTAATGATATCAATTAAAGTCAAATAATTTCCGTCACAGATTTTTTTTGTAAAATAGTCAATTTTTACATTTATATCTCCTTAGGTATTCATTCATTTCCCATTTAGAGGAATTCTAGTACCTTTTAACTGGTTCAATCTAAGTGCTGTGTAAGAAAAATGCACCTTGTGTCTTCTTTGTGTTTTCGTGCGTTTGCCCCTGGCAGATTGTAATTCTGAGATATTGTATATATTTCCTGTTGTCCTTTTTTCCCATCTTGTTGAATGATTTTCGCACATCTTTAAGATAACCAGAGATATAAAAAGAAGTAACTTATCTAAATGAAATCAGTATAGATTATATTATGATTTGAGAATTTGTCCTTATATACTCATGCACAATATAAATTAATGAAATTACTGGTATACTGTTCAGCATCAAAAACCATGGTACATTAATTTGATAAATAAAGCTGTTACATTGTGTATGTGTCTTTGCCAGCCTTCGAAATTCTTTTACATCTTAATTTGATAGCCACATTTCTTTTGTCTGTCACAATTTATTTAAAGTATATCAATAAACTAAAATGAAACAACTATGACATCCCACATTACGATGAGGAACAACAATAAAAGCGTTGTTCCATTTCTTGGTTTTACCATGAATTTGTAGAAACTTTGCTTAATGTACATTTACTCCATATCCTTTCATTGATAACGAATTAGCCTTCGAATTTTCTGTTAGACCTCATGCTTATGTCAACGAAATACTAATACCAATGAATACCACCCTAAATTATCGATTCAAAACGGATTACTCGGGAATATTGTATCAATGATGTTTAACATGGAAATGAGAAAAAAAACTGATGCCTTGTAAATATAACACGGTGAAAACATTTTTTGTTTAAATGCATTTGCTCAGAGGCAATTTATTTCATCAGCTTATACAATGATTTCTCCAGTTTGGAATTTTGGAATTCGATAGAACGCCATTACCCCGAAGCAATTACATGTACTTATTGTTGAGTGACTTTGATCTGAAGACACAAAATGGCTGCTATTGTCCAAAATAAAAAAAAACATGTTACATTAGGGAAGATGATTTCTGTATATTTGTTCAGAAATTGGTCGCTGTAATCAAGTAAAACTTAGCAACGTAACATGGGTTTATGTGGAACGTTTTAGTTATTTTCGAAGAGTCACAATTTCCAAGATCGTCAAAAGGCGTATAAAGTTTTTTTTTCCAATCTGAACAAAAACCAATTTATAGACTTTACCAATGTAAAAGTAAAAAATTGGAACATTGAAAGTGCTTGGAATCATACAAAACGCTATAGACCTATTGCCTATGCAATTATTTCGAGTGCTGAATTTGATGTGAAAGTTCGTTTACTATACTTTTTAATAAACATCGTCATACAATTTTAATTTTTTGTAATTTCCTTTATTTTTTCACCAAAATTTTATCAAACCATATTTTTAAAACTGATCGTCCTTCATTAACCATATTTCCTTGAAAGATCAACCCTGATATAGTATAGGAATAATGAGATTTTCAAATGAATCTAAAACGAAAAGTGGCCGGTCATATAATTCGGAATTATCTAATTACTAACAACATACCGAAATTACTATGAATTTAGTTTCTGCATATGCACATTACGACAACTTATGTCTCTTCAGTTCAGATCAAATCTAAACATGGGGAGATCTGTATACCAAAACGCTGATAGAGAACAAATAACTAAATACCGAAGTAACTGTGAATTTATTTTCTGCATATGCGCATTTCGACAACTTATGTCTCTTCAGTGCAGAGAAAATCTAAACGTTTGGAAGACCACAAAATCAAATATGTTAAAATACAGATAGAGAACAAATACCCAATATGATCTAGATGAAAAGCAAAAATCAGCAAAGAAAAGAGCTTTACATGAGAGAGATACTCCTTAGTTTTCAACAAAATTTACAAAAATTTAGATATTGCAAGGTTCGAAATAAAATCGGCTTTCCGGGTCAGCACCGAAGTACTGACTACTGGGCTGGTGAATACCCTCGGGGACTAACAGTCAACCGACAGAGGCATCGACCCAGTGGTAATAAATAACAACATACCGAAAATACTGTGAATTTAGTTTCTGTATATGCGCATTTCGACAACTCATGTCTCTTCAGTGCAGATCAAATCTAAACATTGGGAAATCTATATACCAAAACGCTGATAGAGAACAAATTACCATTAAGGTCTAAATAGGAAAGCCAAAGTCAGCTAAGGACAGAGCTATGCCAGAGGGAGATACTCCTTAGCTTTGAACAAAATTTTCTTAAATTTAGATATTCCAAGTTTACATATTAAATCGGTTTTCGGACCAGCACCGAAGTATTTGCTACTGGGCTGGTGAATACCCTCGGGGATTAAAAGTCCACCGACAGAGGCATTGACCCAGTGGTAATAAAAACAACATACCGAAATTACTGTGGATTAAATTTCTGCAAATGTGCATTTCGACAACTTATGTCTCTTCAGTGCAGACCAAATCTAAACATTTGAAAATCATGTGTAAAAGCTGATATAGAACAAATTACCAATAGGGTCTAAATTGGATAGCCAAAGTCAGCTAATGACAGAGCTATACAAGGGGGAGATACTCCTAAGGTTTGAACAAAATTTTCTTAAATTTATATATTGCAATTTCAAATTTAAATCACTTTTGGGCCAGCACCGAAGTACTGGCTACTGGGCTGGTGAATATCCTCGGGGGACTAGCAGTCCGCCAGCAGAGGAATCGGCCCAGGGATAATTGATAACAACATACCGAAATTACTGTGAATTTAGTTTCTGCATATGCGCATTTCGACAATTTATGTCTCTTCAGTGCAGATCAAATCTAAACATTTGGAAATCCATATACCGAAATATGTGTAAAAGCTGATAGCGAACAAATTACAAATAGGGTCTAAATAGGAAATCTAAAGTCAGCTTAGGACAGAGCTATGCAAGAGGGAGATACTCCTTAATTTTGTACAAAATTTTCTTAAATTTAGATATTGCAAGATAGATCACATATCATCTAGAGACTTTGGTTCTTGTCCCGAAAGTTTGAAAATCGCACCTTACGCGTGAACTGATAACGCAAAAAGTGGAAAAAGAAAAAGTGCTCAGAAATGATCTCTATTTTTGGGCTAAATTTTATTTAATGTATTTTAATGACCTTGATATCTGCGAGGATTTAGATAAATAACTAAATACCGAAGTAACTGTGAATTTAATTTCTGCATATGCGCATTTCAACAACTTATGTCTCTTCAGTGCAGATAAAATCTAAACGTTTGGAAGACCATAAACTCAAAGATATGTAAAAACTGATAGAGAACAAATAACCAATATGATCTAAATATAAAGCCAAAATCAGCTAAGGACAGAGCTTTGCATGAGGTAGATACTCCTTAGTTTTCAACAAAATTTACAAAAATTTAGATATTGTAAGGTTCCAAATATAATCGGCTTTCGGGTCAGCACCGAAGTACTGACTACTGGGCTGGTGAATACCCTCGGGGACTAACAGTCCACTAGCAGTGGCATCGACCCAGTGGTAACAAATAACTAAATACCGAAGTAACTGTGAATTTAATTACCTTTTTTTTTTTCTAAGGACAACATCACCTGTTGCTCGTAATTGTAAATTTGTTAATCATTCACCTTTCTTTTTTATTTCCGCTAAAAGCTTGTCTGATATTCCCTTTTTTCATAAGCCGGGATCAACTCCGGGTCAGGTTTTTGTAGGACGGTGCTTTTGATTTTAAAGTTATTCCCCTTAGCTCCTTACAACATAACTAGTATGGAATAAATATGACTAACTTGTCAGTCAAATCAAAGATATATTAACAAAAATTTACTGAGGGTTCAAAATTACCTCGTGTTATATTTTTCTTGGTTCTTTTTTAACCCATCAAAATTTCGTTTTTGTCTTTTTGGTAAAGCATTCCGCATATGCCGAAAGATATTGAAAATGTAGATTTCTCACTGTTTTGGCTCTGTTGTGACACCGCAAGAAAGGAGATAACTGCTACAAAACAAAAGCTAAATTAATTGCATGATTCCGGCTTACGAAAATATGGAATATTGAACCAAATTTGTGGATAATTAAAGTCATGCAATTGCATTAAACCAAGATGCATTTTACTAAGGGGATTTCCAAAACGGCTGTCATTGTTGTAGAATGGACATAGGTTAGGAAATTCTGAGAGCTGAAAATTCTGTGAAATGTTTTGGAATTCGTTAAAATGGCTGTTATTGCGCGAAAATAAAATACTGAGTTGCTGAAAAGCGTTTTGTACTTCAATGTTTAGACGTGATTCTTTTGTTTCTTTTTGTAATGTTATCTTTCTTTACGTTAAATGTCTTTACCTTATGGTAGCTACTGACCAACAAGATCGTAGATAGTGTAAAACGATGTTCATCCCAATACTAGAAAGTGGAAATGAACCGCAAATTACAGTTCTGACCGAAACTTCATATTTTTCTGCAATGAACTGTTATCTGTTCAAGAACTTTTTAAAGATCTTATGAGAAGATTTTTTGAAGTCTTGATTAACAAGGTGATTACGGAGATAACTTTGCTTAATGAGAAAGTCTGATTGATTTGTGCTAACTCTTGCGCAACGAATCAACTTTGAAACATACACTCCGTAAGCAGGAGAAGTTGGAATATTGCTTCCATGTTATTCAACTTTGAAATTAAAGTCGTACCCTTTGTTGTAAATTTTAGTAATCAGATCATGTTCATCAAATTCGAAAAATAAGTCCAAAAAATGTCGATCTAGGAGTGTCTGTTGTTTTCTTCATCATTCATTCTGGAGGGTATATTCATGGCATCAATTTAGCTTAAGATTCATTATTAATGGAAATAACATCATCAATGTATCTTTTAGTGAGATTGAACTTCACCTGTATTTTATAAATAGCAACATTTTACCAAAATACCAAAAGTTTACTTATTTTACTTAAGCATGAAATTGAGAAACAACAAGACCATACTGGCTGGGGCGTCGCCCAGTATAAAAAGGCCCAACCTGATGATATCATGGACACGTTATCATCTTGTAAGGCAGGCCAAACAAAGTCAATACTACCATTTCATATGGAGCATCTAATGACCCACGTTTCAAGTACAAACATTCTGATCTCAAGCCAAAAGTTCATCCATGCTCCGTTCAGTTATTTGACATCTTAAATTATAATGATGATGAACAGCATTGTACTATCCCAAAATGCAAGATTAAAAACTGTAAAACATGTGAAATTTTGATAACAGATACGTTCTTCACTAGTAATTTGACAAAAAAGACGTATCATACTAGAAGCTATGACGATCTTAATTATGCTTCTAAAAATCTTGTCTACGGTATAGAATGCAATTTATGTGGCCTAATTTATGTAGGTGAAACTAAGGGAAGACTGAATGAACGCATGAATGGACATAGATCGGGAATCAACACCATGAAATTTCCTACCGTTTACCAACATTTTAATCAACCCGATCATTCCATTCTCTCCATGAAAGTACGCATTCTAGAAAAAATATATCATCCTTCTAACAATCCCAACCTAAGAACACCTCTTCGTAGACAAAAAGAAGAATACTGGATACGTAAATTAGGAACGGCAATACCGTATGGTTGTAACGACAAAATTGATAGTATTGGTAATCTATCCAGCCCTAGCTGTAATGATATTAATCTGATGCGCATTTTTGACAACAATCCTAGACGAAAACGAAGTCATGGCCATCGCCATTATACATCACCAACACGTCATGATGTAACTATTCAGGACCTACTTCCTTTCGTTTGCAAACCCTTAGGATTGCATCACATTCGCACAAAACTGTACTCTTTACCACTAACAAAATTGAATTCTTTATATCAACAATCTTTAGAAAATTCTGTCACTGATCCATCCTCATCTTTATACAAGTTAGACGCAGTCATCCTTGATATTGGCCAACATAGGTTATTCCATCCTGTTAAAGAATACGCAAACGTAGATTAACATCGCTCCTTCCTACCTATTAAGTTTTCAAATAAGGGTTTAGATGCTATCTACCTTGCCACACCACAAAAATGTAAAAAACAAAATACCTCCATATTTTAAGGACACGTCAGTTCCAATCGTTTCATATACCTATACTTCACCGATAGCATCCAAGATTTTCAAACATAAACGTGTATTGCAAAGTCCTTGCAAAGGGACCAAAATTCCGTGAACCAGGATCCATCAACTGGGATCAAAATTTTAAGCTACTTATGGATGCTGTAGAGGACTACGCCAGAAAATGGTATAAGCGTGAACAAGATGAAGACCTGGATTCTCTTTCGGGATGGCTTAAGGCTGTTAGGTCCATGATTCTTAAACGAATCGGTCAGCTACGAGGGTCAATGAGAACTAAAGCATCGTCCATTTTCTAAAATACCGATGTTGCCAGATACTTGTCCTCCATTCATGAGAAATATGTCGTTGTTCCGGCAGTTAAGGCCCCTAATAACATCATTTTCATTTGTAAAAACCATTACATCGATTGTTTAAAGAAAGAACTAGGCATTGGAAATACCCATGGCAATCCAACATACACAGCTACTACTCCGTCTAAGGAGGAGATATTGCAGAACCATTGATCTGATTTGCTTTCCATTGGGATTTCAACCAAAAATGAAGACACTGAACTCCCCTCATTTTCTGGGTATCAAAATTACACAAATGCCCATACAAACAACGGTACATCGCTGGATCTGCTAAATGTTCTACAAAACCTATTTCTAAGCTATTAACATCCACCTTGACAGCCGTAAAAGAGGGCCTTCACAAATATTGTGATACTAGCTTTTCAAGAAGTGGTGTTAATGAAATGTGGATATTAAAAAAAACTCTAAGGATCTGCTTGACATCTTAAAATCGAGATCATTATCACACTGTAACAGCATTAAAACTTTTGACTTATCCACGCTTTATAATACAATTCCCCATGAGCAACTGAAATCACGACTGAAAGATATAATTCATAGATGTTTCTCCCGGAAGAACGGCGAACAAAGATATAAGTACATTGTTATAGGCAGAGAACAAGCATACTTTGTGAAATACGACTCACAATCACAGAAAAAATATACAGAGGAAGACGTGATTAAAATGTTAGAGTTTCTGATCGAGAATATATTTGTACAGTTTGGAGGACTTGTTTTTCAACAGACTATCGGAATTCCAATGGGCACAAACTGTGCACCTCTTTTAGCCGATCTATTTCTCCACTCATATGAAGCTGAAGTCATCGAAGGGCTTCTTCAAAATAAAGATAAAAAACTGGCCCAGTCCTTTAATTTCAGCCTCCGTTATATAGATGATATTTTAGCACTAAACAATCCTCGCTTAGGTGATTTTCTTCATCTTATCTATACAAAAGAGCTAGAAATTAAGGATACTACAGATACTTCCACATCAGCTTCGTTCCTTGACCTTCATCTTGAAATTGACAAAAGAGGTACACTACAAACTAGGCTATATGACAAACACGATGACTTCACTTTTCCAATAGTCAACTTCCCCTTTCTTTGTAGCAAGATTCCAAAAGCACCAGCATACGGAGTTTACATCTCCCAACTCATTCGCTACTAAAGGGCCTGTGGTCGATACAGTGACTACCTTGATAGAGCTCGGTTGCTTACAAATAGGCTACTTAAGCAAGGGTATGTTGCCCATAACTTGAGGTCATCACTACAGAAGTTTTACGATCGACATCACGATCTTGTGGACCGCTATGAGATATCTGTTTCCCAGATGACAACAGATCTTTCTCTTTGCCAGTAAAGTTTGTTTTTCCTCTACCGGATTTGACTTTACTACCGGAGTTGACATGTTCAACACGGCGGGTGTCTTAAAAGAAGCAGGAGATGCTTACTCTACCGGTGCACCTGATCTCACCCATGGTTTTTATTGGGTCCGTGTTGTTCATTTTGTATATATGCGTGTCTTCATTTCTTTTCTGTGCCGTTCTCATGTTATGTCTTCGTTTCTTCGTTTTTCATACGTTGCCATTGTCCTTGGATTGTTCTTTTAAGACTGACGGTTCGGTTCTCACTTACTTTACTACCACTGGGTCGATGCCTCTGCTGGTGAACAATTTGTCCCCGAGGGCATCATCAACTCAGTAGCTTATTTTACTTGAGCATGAAATTGAGATAAAACAAGACCATACTGGCTGGGGCGTCGCCCAGTATAAAAAGGCCCCAACCTGATGATATCATGGACACGGTATCATCTTGTAAGGCAGGTGTCCAGCCAAACTAAGTCAATACTACCATTTAATATGTAGCATCTAATGACCCACGTTTCCAATATAAAAATTCTGATCTCAAGTCACAAGTTCATCCCTGCTCCGTTCAGTTATTTGACATCTTAAATTATAATGATGATGAACAGCATTGTACTATCTCAAAATGCAAGATTAAAAACTCTAAAACATGTGAAATTTTGATAACAGATACGTTCTTCACTAGTAATTTGACAAAAAAGACGTATCATATTAGAAGCTTTGACGATCTTAATTGTGCTTCTAAAAATCTTGTCTACGGTATAGAATGTAATTTATGTGGCCTAATTTATGTAGGTGAAACTAAGGGAAGACTGAATGAACGCATGAATGAACATAGATCGGGAATCAACACCATGAAATGTCCTACCGTTTACCAACATTTTAATCAACCCGATCATTCCATTCTCTCCATGAAAGTACGCATTCTAGAAAAAATATATCATCCTTCTAACAATCCCAACCTAAGTACACCTCTTCGTA
The DNA here is from genome assembly GCA_002080025.1 of Modiolus philippinarum. Classification (NCBI taxonomy): domain Eukaryota; kingdom Metazoa; phylum Mollusca; class Bivalvia; order Mytilida; family Modiolidae; genus Modiolus; species Modiolus philippinarum. The sequence continues at coordinate 21,546 of MJUU01011948.1, read as the reverse complement.
GACAAAAAGAAGAATACTGGATACGTAAATTAGGAACGGCAATACCGTATGGTTGTAACGACAAAATTGATAGTATTGGTTATCTATCCAGCCCTAGGTGTAATGATATTAATCTGATGCGCATTTTTGACAACAATACTAGACGAAAACGAAGTCATGGCCACCGCCATTATACATCACCAACACTTCATGATGTAACTATACAGGGCCTACTTCCTTTCGTTTGCAAACCCTTAGGATTGCATCACATTCGCACAAAACTGTACTCTTTACCACTAACAAAATTGATTTTTTAATATAAACAATCTTTAGAAAATTCTGTCACTGATGTATCCTCATCTTGATACAAGTTAGACGCAGTCATCCTTGATATTGGCCAACATAGGTTATTCCACCCTGTAAAAGAACACGCAAATGTAGACGAACACCGCCCCTTCCTACCTGTTAAGTTTGCAATTAAGGGTTTTGATGCCATCAACCTTGCCAATATATTACATCACAAAAATGTAAAAAACAAAATACCTCCATAGTTCCAATCATTTCATATACCTATACTTCACCGATAGCATCCAAGATTTTCAACCATAAACGTGTATTGCAAAACTTTACCACCGACGATCTCAAGTCTAAACCACCCGATTGTTCATGATCAAATTCTCCTTACAAATATAGTCACGTCTTAACGGGAGACTTGAATATCATCGAAAATCCGTCTCTCCGTGAAGTCATTACAAAGGGACCAAAATTCCGTGAACCACGATCCATCAACTGGGATCAAAATTTTAAGCTACTTATGGATGCTGTAGAGGACTATGCCAGAAAATGCATTAAACGTGAACAAGATGAAGACCTGGATTCTCTTTCGGAGTTGGTTAAGGCTGTGAGGTCCATGATTCTTAAACGAATCAGTCAGCTACGAGGGTCGATGGGAACTAAAGCATCATCCATTTTCAAAAATGCCGATGTTGCCAGATACTTGTCCTCCATTCATGACAAATATGTCGTTGTTCCGGCAGATAAGGCCCCTAATAACATCATTTTTATTAGTAAAAATCATTACATCGATTGTTTAAAGAAAGAACTAGGCATTGAAAATACCCAGGGCAATCCAACATAAACAGCTACTACTCTGTTTAAGGAGGAGATATTGCAGAACCATAGATTTGTTTTGCTTTCCTTTGGGATTTCATCCAAAGATGAAGACACTGAACTCCCCTCCTTGTACTGGGTACCAAAATTACACAAATGCCCATACAAACAACGGTACATCTCTGGATCTGCTAAATGTTCTACAAAACCTATTTCTAAGCTATTTACATCCATCTGGACAGCCGTAATAGAGGGCCTTCAAAAATATTGTGATACTAGCTTTTCAAGAAGTGGTGTAAATGAAATGTGGATATTAAAAAACTCTAAGGATCTGCTTGACATCTTAAAATCGAGATCATTATCACACTGTAACAGCATTAAAACTTTTGACTTTTCCCACTTTATACTACAATTCCCCATGAGCAACTGAAATCACGGCTGAAAGATATAATTCATAGATGATTCTCCCGCAAGAACGGCGAACAAAGATATAAGTACATTGTTATAGGCAGAGAACAAGCATACTTTGTGAAATACGACTCAGAATCAAAGAAAAAATATACAGAGGAAAAAGTGTTTTAAATGTTAAGGTTTCTGATCGAGAATATATTTGTCCAGTTTGGAGGACTTGTTTTTCAACAGACTATCGGAATTCTAATGGGCACAAACTGTGCACCTCTTTTAGCCGATCTATTTCTCCACTTATAAGAATCTGAATTCATCGAAGGGCTTCTTCAAAATAAAGATAAAAAACTGGCCCAGTCCTTTAATTTCAGCTTCCGTTATATAGAGGATATTTTAGCATTTAACAATTAGTGATTTTTTTTCATCTTATCTATCCAAAAGAGCTAGAAATTAAGGATACTACAGATACTTCCACATCAGCCTCGTTCCTGGACCTTCGTCTTGAAATTGACAAAAGAGGTACACTACATACTAGGCTATATGACAAACGCGATGACTTCACTTTTCCAATAGCCAACTTCCCCTTTGTTTCTTCGTTTTTCAGACGTTGCCATTGATCTTGGATTGTTCTTTTCAGACTGACGGTTCGGTTCTCACTTACTTTACTTCCATGGCAACTCACGTAATCATCTGGAAATTACAATGTTACGGACAGGCGGACGGACAGGAAGAATTCTGACTACTCTGATATTTAAAAGGAGACGTACTTAGTGTAAGATTATCTATGCATTTTTTTTCGCCTTTGTTTGTTATGAATGATTGTTTCTTCTTTTTTCATTTGTTTTACATTTGTTTAAATTAAATTAATTATGTACTGTCCTTTTTCCAATTATAAGTGGCAGTTTCTTCTAGAATACAATATGTTCATACGTATAAGCATGACAGGTGATTGATTAGATAAGAATTGTCAGTATCTAGTTCATATTACAATGGTGCCACCCTCATGTTAGCTTTGATTTACTGATAGAGGCACCGCCCTGTATTACCATTTGATAATGATTTGAACATTTGCAGCTAGTAGTAAAATAAAACATCGCTCACCTTCATAAATGTGGACATTAACTGAAACTAACAATAAACAGTATACTAGTATGTGTCTATACGCAGATTCTTCACTAATATTACTTAAAACACTCAATTTTCCTAGATATGCGATGATATTAAGGCACTAAATCTTTTGCTGGACAATATTTTTGTTAGTTTTGGAAACAATATTGTTTATCAACGGGTTATTGCAGTTCCCATGGAAACAAATTGTGCAGTTCATTTCTTATTGCACTTCGAATTCTCATCGTTTCCTTATCTTCGTTTCCATTAACAGTGGGTATATTGACGATATCTTTATCACTGATTTAATCCAAGTTTTTTAATTATGTCCATATCATTTCGATATGTGCAAAACAGTCATAGAATTTGATCGGCGATGGGAAAACGGTTCTTTAATTATTTATTTATTTTTATCAGTGTGAAAGGGGTTATTGTTGGGTACTATGACAATTTTATCATTGTCTAAATAACTGAAAAAAAACAAACTGCAATATCAACATGCCATGGTTACTATGATGTCACTTTAATACATAAACACATCGTTCATCATTCAGTTGTTTGAATTAGCAGTCAATATAGTTAAGCACCAATCTGTTTTGCAATAGACCGTTGTAAATTCCTGAACGATGGTAAATTTTATAATTTGTTTTAACAGAATATGAATTCTAATAATTGAATCAGTAATAAAAACATAGATACATGTATAAATCTTGATATATTACTACCGTCTTTCTTTGAATTGTGCAAATACATTAATTTCCAATATAAATGGTTCATTTTGTACATCTACTGTGAAATATTTGTTACCAAGGAAACCATTTTTTATTCCTTATTAATGTTGTTTCTAATAACAAAAAAGGTATTCACTTTAATGCTTGATTTTCAGAATTATACTGTACTGCATTCTTTACCGACTTTCCTTACTTCTATGTCATCTAGACATTACGCGTGAAGTCCAATGTTCATGTATCCAGGTACAAACTGTGATAACTGTGCACGAGACATAATATAAATCAACTATTACTAACAAACTGAAACAATATTGCAAATAACGTCAATATTTAATTTTTGTCTCGCCCGCGACGAAAAAGTCGCGGAAGCGAGATTTAGGGATAGCTTTTCCGGCGGCCGTTGCGTCAACAATTGCAAACTATAGTGAATTAACAAGTTTATGTTAGTTGTAGGTCCAAAGAATTTGATGTGCAGTTGCATCATCATGGGTACAACTCAAATCACTACTTAGTTTATGGCCCTGGCCCCTTAGTCACGCATGAATGATCACTTAAAGTTTTTAGCAAGCGTTTGTACAGCCTATACCAGTAGTACTAGGCACTTGATATTTGACATGCGATTGTTTCTTGGGGAGTACATACCGATTCCACGCCCAGATGTTGGCCTTTGTTCCTTAGTCACGCATGAACAATCACTTTAAGAATTTAGCAAGCAGTTTGTACAGCCTATACCAGTAGTAGGCACTTGATGTTTGACATGCAGTTGCATCTTGGGGAGTACATACCGATTCCACGCCCAGATGGTGGCCCTGGCCCCTTATTCACGCATGAACGATCACTTTAAGTTTTTAGCAAGCAGTTTGTACAGCCTATACCAGT
>MJUU01011947.1:46535-62626 GCA_002080025.1 Modiolus philippinarum | reverse complement strand
TGACGAGAAATATCTTTCCAGATGAACAATTTCTTCTTACATAATGTAGACAAAAACGTAAACAAAATCAATATAATGGACAAAGTTGAAATATGAAAAAACAAAATTTTCTGGCTTATCAAATAACAATATGTCAAAAAAATCATTAACAATAAAGCCTTAATATTATTAGAAAATATTTTTCAATAATGAAAAGCAGTCAAAACAAAATGAGGACTTGACTAAAACTTTTTAAAGATTTTCTATCTTTACTCAGAACATTTTGGTTTACTGTTCGGTATTTTAAGGTGGTACGGGGGTCTAAAATTTTGTCAGATAGAATTTTCTGAAATTTTCATGATTTACCCTTTGTTATTAGAGTATACGAAAAATAAAATAAAAATAAGGGGTCACCGGACATATAAGAATGAAATATGAAATGTAAAAATCTGCTATTTTGGTTGAAATAATGGGGAAAATTAGCGAATTCTAGCAAAATTTTAAATTATTTTAGTTTAAGATCAGATAGATTTTTTTAAAATTTGGTAAATTAATAGCTAATATACTGTCTTTCAATTTCCATGAAAAAAAAATTGGGGGTCACCGAACTTATTTTTGAATAAATCGCGAAAAACTCATTTTTTCCTATTATTTCTATATAAATTATCTCCCCTTAATTAAACTGGAGTTAGCTGAAAAGTTCAATATTCTACATGTTTACACAATAAAAGTGGCATATTTCATCAAACTTAACTATTACAAGACATTGGAAATGGTTTTGGCAACGTTCCCATAGTGAATTCCATTTTTTTGTCACATGCGCAAAAATGTTGCGCAATTTTAAACTCCCGTACTACCTTAAACAATCATTGTATGCTTTTTCAAAAATTATAACAAAATACATAAAACAAAATAAAACAATCAAATACGAACTGAATATGATGAACAACTCTCTAACAGCATACTCTCCATATCAATACATACAACTGTTTACAGTCTAAGACATCAATCAGAAACATTGAGAAAAGTCTGTATTCTATATAAAAGGTGATATGCTCTACACTTTTTGTCTTGTTATCAGAAGTACCAAGTTTTACACTTATCATTTTTCAATATTGTCAAGTGTTGAGTATTTTAAGACTAAAAACTTGAGGATCAGATTTAAACATTGATAACTTTTGCATCCCATGGAAAGTAACTTAAATTAATATTCATACACACATTTAAATAGATATTGGGGCATAACAGCAGTTTAACAACACATTGCAAAAATAACAGCAATGATGATTTGACTTTATGTTCATTTGTATTCATTTTGTAAACAATATGTACATATGTACTCCTTTTAGCAGTGAATCATCAAATATTACAAATTCAAAATTCTTCCATAGTAAAGTAAAAACCAAAAATAAAATAAATAAATACAGTAATCCAATGAAAAATCAGCCCAAAAGCATAAAAACAATCTAAAACAAGTAACAAAAAACTCAAGTTTATAGTATAAAATGGTCAATTACATTTCATACACTCCAACACTCTTCAATCTCAGTTTAAAACCTGGATGACCTGATTATTATAAGAGATGTCAAATGTTTTCATGAAAATCTCTTCTTTTAGTACATAACATACATTCTCACACTGGTTCACAGTTATTAGACCATGCTGTCACATTTTTACACAAAATCTATATAACACCATGTTGAGTAATATTCTGTAGCCTTGCACAACAATCTGGGTCATATAGGTAAGCCTGAAAATACAGTTAGAAAGTTGATGATAAAAGTATAGAGAGAAAGCAGTGTGTCCATGAACCTTAGACTAATTCATTATACATTGGACTAATTATATGTAAATATTCACTTTGAATGCTTGGGTATAACACTTAAAAAAAATAGTAATGGTGGATTACATGATACCCCGCCACGTTTCACAAAATTTCGAAGTATCAAGGGGCATAACTCCAGAACCCCTTGGACCTCTGAACCCATATTCGAACTCGACCTGAGTTTTGTGGTGAATAAGATACATACCAAGTTTGAAGACTGTATGTTATTCCGTTCAAAAGTTATCAGTCGGAAACCTTCGGGGGACGGACGGACAGACGGACAGACAGACAGACAGACAGACAGACAGACGGACACACGACTGAGGGTATCACATAATACCACGCCACTACGTGTGGCAGGGTATAAAAATCAATTAAGCTTTAGAAAGCTGTGATATGTGATATGGGGTCCTGAACACAGCTTGACCCTGTTTTCCATAAACATTATATTGGCGGGTTTGTCTACACATGATCTAGAAAACCCAGCATAGGAATGTTAAAAAGAGGGATTTACCAAAACAAATCATGTGACAATCGAATTATCATTTTGTTGAAATTTATAATGACTCAAATCTTCATTGAAATTACAAAATACTTGAAAAGAAGGGTTTGGAACACCAGTAGGATTAAACAGATTAGCTGTTTTTAGCCTTTGGAAGTAAATTAAGTCTTTTTCAGCCAAATTTTTCTTCAAACATTAATAGTTAAAGTTGTAAGCCTTTTGACGTAATGTTTTGTGTATGCCTATAATTGGCTTTAACATCTAAAGGTTGGTGGTGGGCTGAAACTCTGAATACACAGACACCAGTTCTCACACTGTAATTATAGTATAACTAATCGACCTTTATGAATATCAATAAATAATTAGGGATGTCAACTTGGACAGGATTTAATAACTCAAGTACCCAAAAGTTTTTTCTGAGCAAGTACTTAAGTACTCACTCGGAGAGAAGTTATATGATAACCCTGTCAGAACATACACAAATAATAAAAAATAATTTGCATTGTATGTAGAAAAATATAGGTAGTTTTTGTCTAGTAGAAATGTAATTTTTTCTAAAGTTCATTTTGATACTGTTTATTTTATACTCGTGATCAACAACATGCAATGCAATCAGTATTTAATTAACATCTTTTCATTTTACAAATCGATACAGATCAATAGGTGAATTGAAGGAAAAAAACAATTCCCCATGTTAGAGATATATGCTCTTTATTGTGTCGCCTGTGTTCAAGCAGTGGCAACATATAGGGATCACTATCCATCGTCTTGCGTTGTCGGTGTCAGCTTAATTTGGCATGAAGTATCAAGTATGAGGGCCTATACCGTGAAACAGAGTTTGGGATCTCTCGCATGCCGACTTCCTGTTTGACGGAACTTAGAATATTTTTTGTGTCTGGAAAATTTCTGTTACATTTTTCTCAGCAACTACATATTCCAAAATTCTGCCATTCAGTATGGAGTATCAGTATGGGTACCTATGCAGTGTTACTGAGTTTTGGATCTCTCGCATGTCCTTTTCCTGTTTGACTGAACTTAGAATATTTTTTGCTGATTGATGTCTCAAAATATTTGTGTCACAGTTTTCTTAGAAACCACATATCCCAGTCTTCTGCAATTTGGTATGGAGTATCAGTATGGGGACCTATACAGTGTAACAGAGTTTTGGATCTCTCACATGCCCACTTCCTGTTTGAAGGAACGATAACTTAGAAAATTTTTTGCTGACGTCACAAACTATTTGTGTCACAGTTTTTTCAGGAACCATGTATCCCAGCCTTCTGCAATTCGGCATGGAGTATCAGTATAGGGACCTATACTGTATAACAGAGTTTGGGATTTCTCACATGACCACTACCTGTTTGATGAAACTTTGAATATTTTTTATGTAATTACGCAGGTAACACATGTCTTCTCTGGAAGACTTACTAGTTTTTCTTAGGTACGGTGTACTTGTACATGAGATAATATCTCATGTGCATACTTTGTAAAATTACTATTATTTAAATTTATGTAAATTCTAAAACCTAAGGTTTAACTCCCTCCATCGTAGTGTTGTCCTTAGATATATTTGATATTACTGATTATTTCGTTTGGTTTTATATTATTTTTTGGAATTATGAATTTCCTATGTTTGGGTTCTATTGCTGCTGATGAGGAATTAATTTCCGAAATGGCTATACAGCTCATTAAAATGATTGCAGTTGGAGTTAACATATGTGTTATGGTCTCATGTTCAATTACTCCACATCCTTTTGTAAAATATCTAATACAGGAGTTTGTCTTTTAATGCAGTGTGGAGTTGGTAAAACAATTTCCCATGTTAGAGATGTATGCTCTTTATTTTTCTTAGATATGGCGTACTTGTACATGAGATAATATCTCATGTGTACACTTTGTTAAATTACTATTATCTAAATTTATGTAAATTCTAAAACCTAAGGTTTAACTCCCTCCATCATAGTTTTGTCCTTAGCTATATTTGATTTTACTGATTATTCGGATTTCGTCTGGTTTTATATATTTTAAATATTTTTTGGAATTGCGGATTTCTTATGTTTGGGTTCTAGTGCTGCTGATGAGAAATTAATTTCCGAATTGGCCATACAGTTCATTAAAATTATTGCAGTTGGAGTTAACATATGTGTTTGGTTTAATGTTCATTTACTCCATATCCTTTCGTAAGATATTTAATACAGGAGTATGTCTTTTAATGCAGTGTTGAGTCGGTAAAACAATTCCCTGTGTTAGAGATTTATGCTCTTTATATTTCTTAGATATAGTGTACTTGTACATGAGATAATATCTCATGTATACGCTTTGTTAAAAAACTATTATTCAAATTTATGTAAATTCTAAAACCTAAGGTTAAACTCCCTCCATCGTAGTTTTGTCCTTATAGCTATATTTGAAATTACTAATTATTCAGATTTCGTTTGGTTTTATGTATTTTAAATATTTTTTTGGAATTGTCGATTTCCTATGTTTGGGTTCTAGTGCTGCTGATAAGGAATTAATTTTCAAAATAGCCATACAGCTCATTAAAATTATTGCAGCTGGAGTTAACATATGCGTTATGGTCTCATGTTCATTTACTCCATATCCTTTTGTAACAATTATATATAATTAAATGGAATAACTGGCATGCAAAACATAGGAAGCCACTCCTGAGATCATAGGAATCATGTTTATTTTGCATTCAACTAAGACTTAGTACCACTTAAGCTTACATTCAACAGTTTTTTCCTCATATTTAAAATATTACCAAAAAGCATACATGTATTTCTATTTTGATAATGACATTTTAGCGGTTTAAGTCTAAAATCGAAACTTTGATTGACTGCATTTTACATACTAAACACAGTTAGGGTCAATCTGAAGAGTTGAAATACTGATATTCCAAACATTTAAATTGAAAACCTAGTACTTGGGTACCAATTTAACTAATCAATGCTCGTTGATACTCAGGTACTGGTCGACATCTCTTATAATAATGTAACAAGTGCCAGACAACACAGAAGAATAAAAAAAGTTTTGGAACTTGTTCAAAATTGAGTTTAACCCACTGCATTGTTTCCACAGCTGACATCAAAAGTGTGTTAATTAAACAAACTTGGTTCTACCATGTATTTGTAGAGATTTTGTCTAGTAAGCATTTACTCCATATCCTTTCGTTGTTTATTTAGATGAACACACAAACAGATGGACTTTTTGGTATCTTCTGATTAAGGCAGTTTTTTCACTGACATATATTTAATGTATCCAATGTGTTCTTCAGTGCTTTTATTGTAAAATGTACTAATCACAGTCACAACTCAATGAAGTCTAGGGTCTCACTCTCCACTTCTAGGACATTTATCCCTCTGACAGTCAAAAAGTTCCTTAAGAACATAAATTTGAAAATAGAGTGTATCAAATCATAAATAGTATATTCTAATAGTCAGGACATAATACATTGGCTCAAATGAAAGCTGATAGCATATAATTATGGGTACAAGTGTTATATTTGAATGAAGTGTATAAATATTGTGTTGACATCAGAGTAAAAAAGCATTGGCTACGGGGATGCAGCACATGTCATTAAGAGTCTAAATATATTAATAACAACAGGTTTGGATTTCTTAGATAAATATATTACACGAGACTCATGCTAACTGTGTAGGTTGTAGGTAGAACTTCAAAATATTACATGAGACTCATGCTAACTGTGTAGGTTGTAGGTAGAACTTCAAAATATTACATGAGACTCATGCTAACTGTGTAGGTTGTAGGTAAAACTTCAAAATATTACATGAGACTCATGCTAACTGTGTAGGTTGTAGGTAGAACTTCAAAGTTAAGGTTTTTTTTTCTTTTTCATTTCAAAGTCAATGTTATGCACCAGATTTTGTGTACAAAAATGGACCAATTAATAAATTCTGTCTTGAATCTTAACACATAAAGCAATATGTACCTTTTTATAATAAGTTTTTGCCTTTTCCTCATCTCTTTTCACTCCCTGTCCTGTTGCTAAACATCGAGCATAGAAAAAACATGCCATACCAATACCTTTTGATATAAAAGTTGGCAAACAACCTGTTTCTTTGGCAAGTAAAGGTACATCATGAAAGTCGGCCACTCTGAAAATTTAAGTCAAAATAATGCACTTAGTATAAATTTATTATGCACTAATATGTTGAAAAATAAGATTTTTTTTAAGGTTTTATGATTCAAATCAATAAAAATGTTGTGAATTTGACACATATGTATATGTTATCAGGCTCTTGACAGCTATGTATCGTAAAAAATCATCCTGTGAGCCAGAATATGAAGCACAGGGGCAAGTGAGCATAGCAAACGAGCCCCAAGCTTCTTGTTCTGGCAGTTATTTCTTTATTTTTTATTTTTTTTATCACACCTGATGAATATTCCAAATTATTTTGATTTTGAATGTTGCAGGAACCTTTGTTTGTTAAGCTATTCTGTCGTTCCTTAGAGCTTTTATGACGCCATAATGTGAAAGCATGGAAGCTATGCAGCATCTATCAGTGACCTAGTTTCTGTTGTTTTTCTGACATCTAGTTTATCTATTTGTGTAATTATGACTCTGTTTTGAATACATAATCAGAGAGTGAAATTGGAACAGATTTTTACTTTTATCAGCTTGATTTTGTGTGAACACTTGAAAAAAAGTTATTACCTTTGAAACCTTGGGAGAATCGCTTGATATATCCAGGTAAATTTCTTTTATATCCTGGTCAACCAGATACAGGTTTTGAGGAAGTACCCTGCATGCTGATATAACCGTAGGGAAGGATGATAAAATGAAATACAATATCTTAATTTTTCCCTTTTTGTACATTTTTGACATTGCTTTATTTCCAGTATTTTATATAACTGTTTATGACTTAGTACTTTGTTTTCTGAATGTTATGATGGAACTATGAGCTGGGTGGATATGATGTTATTGTTGTTGTGTGTTTATAGCCTGTATAATGGAATGAATGTGTATTTAATGATGTTTTGATAATGCATGTTTACTGTCTATAAGCGTTCGACCATGGACAATGAATTTGGGATACCAGGTCTATGGTCTATCTAATTTTATTACAAAAAAAAAATTTCTGAAAAGTTTCAAGAAAATTTATTACAGTGTTCTTTAATAAGGAGCATGATGCCGGGATTAACACTATATCATAATAGGTCCAATTCAAGACAGGTGTATTTTTAATATAGATCATACTTTGAAGCTAAATCTGCTGCTTTGGTGAACAGTCTTTTCTTGTAATAGTAACTAGCTAGATTGGCCATGGCATAAACATTCCCACGATCTGCAGCTTCTTTTAAACAAACATAGGATGCATCTGGATCTTCTTTGACACCAATACCAAATTCATACATAATACCTAAACAACCTGTAATACAAATACATTATATATGTAATAGTGTATTTATTTTTCTACAAACATTCTTTCCAGAATACATACATGTATCTACCTTAGGGTATCTAATAGGGTCTGTAAGTCTTGTCATGTGACACCGAGAAGTCACAATAAATTACAATTTGAAAACGTTTCCCACCAAAATATGCTTTGAGGAATATGACGCTCAAAGTTTTTGCCTAAAACATCACATATTTTGTTAAAAATGCAACTTCAGGGTACAACTTATGTGCCCGGAAGTTTCAAATTTCAACGAGACTTACAGACCCTATTCTCAACCAAATAACAAGAAGGAATTATTTCCCACAGAATAAAAAGCACTAGTGTATTTTCCCTTATAAGTAGAATATATACACTAGGACAGAATTAATGATTACATATACACAGGAAACTGGTTAAAAGAGGAATTTTTTACTAAATTTGGTGACCAAGTTGTTAAGGTACAGTCAACCCTGTCTATAATGGTCACTCAGGGGATTCAGAAAAAGTGACTGTTATAACCAGGTGACCTTTATACAAAGTAATTAATGTATTTCGCAAAGACTGCTATCTTCTGACAATGTAAAAGAACAAAAAAGATTGTACCTGCTTTAAGATCTCGGTATTGTGAAAAACTTGATTTAACATAAATTTATGAAGTTTGTTATTTATTATCTTGGAATGTAGTTTATCAGTGATTCAGATTTATATGTATATTAAATTTATTTATGTGTAGATAGATTAACAACAACACTTCCACAGGAATGTAAGTAAAACTTTAAATGGTTCATCAGCATGTTTCGACGCTCACTGTTGCGTCATCAGGATACATAAATTGAAAAAAGATGTACTACGAATACAAATATAGCGTCACAATAGACAATCATTTTTAGTAGATACAGACCAGAAATATGTTCGATAACCTTTGCCGTAATTATTGTATAGTGTTCATTCAATTTCTACAATTAAGGAAAAAAAAATATGATAAATTGCAATAAAATTTAATGGATGGAATGAAGTATATGAAGTGTATATTTAGTTGTTTCTTTCAATTGTGGACACCCATCACTTGACTGCCTAGGTATCCACTTCCCGGGAGTCTTCCGACCAGTTGGTTCAATTCGTTCATTTCTAAACACATTACCTTGAGATTCCAAGCTGCCATTTCCACAGGCCTCTGAGTGCCAGAAGAATGCCTTTTTGAGATCCTGAGTATCTGGTCTAGAGTAAAACATTCCTAATGCCGTCTGTGCAACTATACTGGCCTTTGGATTTCCATCATCAGCAGCTTGCAAGAGATACCTTAAATAATAAACATTTATTTACATGATATCAGTCAAAAACTAATGTGTGGTAGTAATAATGTGTCTGTAATGTAAACGGGAAACTTACAAATAAATACCTCCCCCCAAACCAAACATGCTCACAAGACCATGAAATTGAGGTCATAGACATAAGTAATATAGAAGTCTGTCATGTAATTGTCCATACCAATCCAAATACAAAATATCACTGTCCTACCATTAATAGATAATGAGAAACCAAACATAAAATATAGTTCACAGACATAAAATCATATGGCAACCAACATACCACATATCACTGACCTGACTCAATACTGAAATCAAACATAAAATATAGTTCACAGACATAAAATCATATGGCAACCAACATACCACATATCACTGACCTGACTCAATACTGAAAAACCTAATATACTTACTAGATCATGATATTGAGGTCAAAGACAACTAGACGCTCAGAGACTGACCCTGTACTGTTCTGACAGCTGGCAAAAGATGATGAAATGTTGTTTTTCCAACAGAGTCCAATAATAAAATGGTTTCCACTTTCAATTTTTCTCTTTCAGAAAGAAAATGTATTAAACAAAGTAGTTATACCTCTCTGCTTCCTCATCCGACTGCCTTTTCACTCCGTAACCTTCATAATAAGCTCTACCAAGGTGATACTGTGCTGATCGTTTCAGGTGCTGTGCTCTTTTCTCATCTGACTGGGCTATTTTAGTTAGGTACGCAACTGCACATTTCTGCAATTATGTACAATTATTATATTGGTGTAATGAAGATTTACCTGTATTCCTTCTCACAGATAAAAATTCAGCCCCTGCCCTTTCCCCAAAAATAACAATGGAGATAATTTGCACTTTTATTGTAAGACAAAGATAACTCTCAAATGGGTTTGAACAATTTGAATCTAAAAGTTATATCATATTGATCTCTTAAAAATAAGATTCAATTTTAAAAAACAACACAAGAGTGGACCCTAATAGATGTATTGCCCGTCCCTGCTTGTCACTAAAACAGTCATGTACTACTAAAGAGCAACCTACAAGCCAAATATTTTTAACGTACCACTTAAAGTAATTGAGAAACTATTCTAATCAGAAGAACATAACTTTGTTTACTGGACCATGAAATTAAGGTCAAGATCAAAAGCCATATGGCAGACTGACATGTACTGACCAAGACCTAGCTATATACCAAATATCATTGACCTATGGCTTGTAGTCATTGAGAAACAGACTTAAGCAAAAAATCTTAACCTGATCACTGGACCATGAAATTGAGGTCAAGGTCAAAAGCCATATGGCAGACTGACATGTACTAACCAAGACCTAGCTATATACCCATTATCATTGACCTATAGCTTGTAGTTATTGAGAAACAGACTTAAGCAAAAAAACTTAACCTAGTCACTGGACCGTGAAATTGAGGTCAAGGTCAAAAGCCATATGGCAGACTGACAAGTACTAGCCAAGACCAAGCTATATACCCAATATCATTGACCTATGGCTTGTAGTTATTGAGAAACAGACTTAAGCAAAAAAACCTAACCTTGGCACTGGACCGTGAAATTGAGGTCAAGGTCAAAAGCCATATGGCAGACTGACATGTACTAACCAAAACCAAGCTATATACCCAATATCATTGACCTATGGCTTGTAGTTATTGAGAAACAGACTTAAGCAAAACTTAACCTGGGTACTGGACCGCGAAATATAGGTCAAGGTCACATGATTTTGTGTCTGCTAGATAGGGTTCGTTGTATGCTACCTATGGACCGAATATAAGGATCTTACATCAAAGGGTTCTATGAAATAACTTGAGTTTACGCCGTCGCCGCCGTCATACTTTGCACGCCTATGTTTCGCTTTCCGCGACTTTCGTCGTGGGCAAGACAATAAATAAAATTCACAAAAAATTGACATAAGATGTATAGAATTATGTACTTTATTAATTTTTTATGTTGACATTTTAATCTTTTGATATTTCATTTTACTATGTATATTTTTTTTTCATTTCATATAGTTTCCATAACGAGGACAAGTTGATTATTAAATTTCTCACATCGAGTTAAATAAATTTTGTAAATGTTTGAAAGCGAGGCTTGCCGAGCTTTTAAACATTTGAAAATTTATTTAACGAGATGTGAGAAATTTCATAATTAACGTGTTTAAGTTGTGGAAACTGTTTCTCTAATGACTTAATGAAAAACACCGAGGATTGTATTCCGAATAAATTTGGCGGGAAATTTCACGAAACTTGTTCTCCACTCTAGAGAGGAGAACAAATGTTTCCACACCGTTCAGGAAATGTGAAAACTGAATAGAAATTAGAGAAAAGATAATTCACAACTGGTTAAGAGTACACTAAATATACAGTGTAACTACCCAAGTGACTGATGAAAACAATTCCAGTTAAAGAGGTGGTGGAACTATGTTTGAATTTGAACAAAGGGACCATAAAGACCTCGATGGTGTTCAAGTTATTGCCGTCCGAGTCATCCAAGTTTAACTGTGGGTGTGTCTAGTTTTTAAACAAAGCATAAGAAAATCTGCTTCACAAATAAATGTTTCCATTTCATTAAGAAACATATAAATAAAGGATTTCATTCAATATTTATGACATGTCAGATAATTTAAGTATGTCATTTATAAGAGCAAAAGGCATAATTTATTTATTGAAACACATGATAATTTGGTAATTTTAAGTCTAATTAGAATCCTGTAAATATTGTTTTCTATGGAAGCTGATTGCTTTTAATTGTGTTGTAATAATTTGTTCCTGTCAGACAAATGTTTTCTTTCATGAAATGATAATGATAAACTCAAATATGATGTTTGTGTTCCATTAGATAATCTCATAAGTTACATATGCAGTTTAGAATTGTCTGTCAATATGTTGCAATTTCTATGCATGGGAATTGCGCCTTTATGCATGTTAATTTGACAATCTGTCTTTGTGTTTAATTTATTTCATTACACCATTCAATTAACTTTCTATTGTAAATCCATATAAATAGATATAGATAGACTCAAAAATATTTGCAGAATAACAATTTCCATGTTGGTTTTGTTATTAGTTCCTCAAAATTTTATTCATCAACATCAAAGAAGAGATTACTATATACATGTGATAACACTAGAAGTATAATGAAAAATAAAAAAATATATAAAAAAAAATTATCAAATAGATATATGTATCTTTTAATGATTTGAACATTTAGTAGAATTAAAGTAAATCAAAATTAAAAAGAGGCTCTTAAAGTGTATAAGAGTCTGTACTTCTCACCTGGACAATTGCCATTTGATAATTCAAAATAGTAATGGTGCATTACATATGATACCCCGCCACTTTTCACAAAATTTTTAGGTTAAAAGGGGCATAACTCCAGAACCATGTGTAACGCTGAACCCCAAATTATACTTGACCTGTGCTTTGTGGTAGACAATCTACATATCAAGTTTGAAGACAGTATGTTATCTATATCATTCACAAGTTATGAGAACGAAACCCTAAAATTTTCACAAGTTTCAAGGGGCATAACTCCAGGACCCCTTGGATCTCTGAACCAAAAATAATAATGGTGCATTACAGGATACCCCGCCACGTTTCACAAAATTTCTAAGTATGGCATAATTCCAGAACCCCTTGGACCTAGGAACCCATATTCGAACTCAACCTGAGTTTTGTGGTGACCAAGCTACATACCAAGTTTGAAGACTGTATGTAATTCCGTTCAAAAGTTATCAGTCGGAAACCTTCGAGGAACTGATGGACAGACAGACGGACGGACAGACAAGATGGACGGACGGACACACAACTGTGGGTATCACATAATACCACACCACTAAGTGTGGCGGGGTATAAAAACCAAACTTGACCTGAATTTTGTGGTAAACAACTTACATACCAACGAAGTTTGAAGACCTTGATTTATTTCGTTCACAAGTTATCAGTCGGAAACCCTAAAATCACAAAATTTCAAAGTTTCAAGGGGCATAACTCCAGAACCCTTTGGACCTCTGAACCCAAAATCGAACTTGACCTGAATTTTGTGGTAAACAAGTTGCATACCAAGTTTGAAGACCTTGTGTTATTTTGTTCACAAGTTATCAGTAGGAAACCTTAAGGGGACGGACGTACAGACAGACGAATGGACACATGACTGAGGGAATCACATAATACCTTGCCACTTTGGATGGCAGGGTATAGAGGGTATCACATAATACCTTGCCACTTTGTATGGCAGGGCATGAAAAGGCAAATATGGTCTTTTGTTGTCATTAGCTTCCACTTTTTATTTTCAAAAAGGGCCAATCATATACTATTATGTTTTGTTGAAACTGGTGTTGTGGTTTCTGAGAAGATTTCTGAATGCATTTATCCCATAGGGTCACTATGGCTAAAACATGTTCCTGGCAAGCAGCCATCTTAGAACATATATCACAACATATATATGTAACATATATCACAAACTTAAAAAGGAACAACCCAAAGACTTTTATGACTTAGTGTAAATAAATTTAAGTGTTTCAGATGAGATTTTTGAAAGCATTAGTCACATGGTCATATCCTGAACTATGTTCATCAAGAGCTGACTTCTTGGTTTAAACTAGAGCAAGGTGAGCTACCTGTAAATCCTTAAAAAAGATAACAGGATGTCAACAGAAAAAACAGGATAATGAAACCTTATGGATATATCAAAGGAGATTGAAAAACATTCCAAGCCTTCAATTGTGTATTTGAGATATATAGATTACCTAGTTTTGTAAAAAAAAAAAAGCAGTCAGAAATGACAGCTACCGGGTAATCCTCTCGCCTGTAGCAATTAAATCTCCAAATTTCCAAGTTTCAGCAATTTCATTAAGAACATATAAAATGTTATATAGTTTCTCAGATTTGAACCTTAACACAAACTATATCCTGAGTCATTGAAACACAAAATATAGGTCAGTGTGACCCAATTATAATCTGAAGCAGCATCACTCTCCAGCACAAATCCACTGACCAATTATGATTGAGGTGCCACATGTCTTTTCTCAGATATGATCCTTAACACAAACTTTAACCTGAGGTGGGTCATGAACGGATAGAAACTTGGACAGACGGGCAGATGGGCGAGATGCTAAATCCCCTCGCCACCTCTGTTTGGCAAGGGGATAATAAAAATCAAAAACTTAATAAATGGACAAAAAGTTCTACAAATTTAGACACAAGTGACTTTTGATGTAGCTTGGACAGAACTCCTTCAGTTGATTTTGATCACAATTTTTCATTGCAGGTTATATGGGAATATCTTGATTCCATAAAGTTAACCATCAGGCAGAAATAAGTTGTGTTTTGTTTCAAAAATTATCTCCTAATATAATCTGAATATTGAAACACTTTATCACTTAAATTTGAGATACATAAACAGATTACATATATTGACTATAGGCGACTGTGGGTTAATAATGGTCCTTGAAGTTCTAGATAATACATGTATTGTCGTCAAAAGAATGTAAATTAGTATTATGTTTTATGGTGATCAAAATAAACTATAAATTCAGTAAAGCTTTTTCTATGTTAGACAATCAGTAACTAATACTTAGAGTGGTGTTTCTTTTATACTTAACTGTATCAATAAGCTTGAAAGCTGACAATATATTTCAAATTTTTAAGGGAAGTTTCCTGTCACAAAACTTTAGCATCATGCTATAAAAACCCAAAATTTCAGAAAATACTTGATAATCAACATATCTACATTAACCTGAATTGCACATTCATATTAAAATAATTAAGTTAAATTCATGGGGGAAGAGGAAAAAATATCCCCTGAAAAATTTGTAAGAGGCCATTTTGAATTCTATATTTTGATCAAAAAAGAAAAGGCAGACACACTAATTTTGGTAAAAAAAGTTGTAAATTATGAAAAAACGACCAAAAAATGAGTCAAAAATCTAAATGAAATCTTTTTTGGTTTCAGAAATTTGTGCTTTTGAGATATTTCATTATGGTAATATTTTTATAATGTCACTGTATTATTACCTTGGTGACATTTAAAACACAAGGGATTTTTTTTTCTATTCATTTCACAGGAAAAGTATCTTACATTTTTTGGTATTGTGACCAGGATTGTACAATTATTTTGAATTCTCTGTTTGCACTTTCAAAAGTTTTATAAACTACAGGTTTAAAACAGCATTATTCAAATTTGAGGAAGAAAAAATTGTGGCAGGAAGGTATGACAATATAGAATTTGCAATTTTTACTAATGAAGATAGGGGGGTTATGACAGGTAACAAATGTTATAGCCATCACTTGATTCCCTAAATACAACATTCCTGAAATAGATTTGAAGTGTATCCATGAGATTATTACTCAATTGTCAAAGGGTATAAGCATACATCACACAAAGAGAAGCATAAAATTACCGACAAATATTAATGCCCTATGAAAGGGCCTTAATCCTTGTCCGTCTGTATAAAGGGTTCCAATGTATTGTAGAAATGATATTTCAATGTAATTCGGAAGTCATTCTTTCCCACAATACTATGGTTACCAAGTTTACTTTATATATTTAAGCTAGCATCCAATAAGCCAGCACAATTATCTACCTTTGCAAAAAATATATATATTTCATTTTTTATTTAAAGGCTGTGCAAGTCAAAAGTATAAAATAAAATCTTGTTTATAATTCTACTTGAAAACACAAGTCTATATATTACGATTATTAATAAGAAATTTTCAGATAAGCATTTTTTTTCTACTTTGTGTTAACAAAACTGTGTAAAATAACAAACCTTACAGTAATCCTGAAATGTATGGAGATTTTATATCACAACATTTATTTTCATACATACATTTAACCCTATAAGCAGTTATTTTCTTGAATTACAAAAACAGGATAACAGTAAAAGACCTAATTTTACATTATATGATTATTTTTCTTTATTATTCTGACAATGTGAAAATTGTGTACACAAAGTATAAGATACATGAGGGTTTATACAGTTAATTACAAGGAATTGTGTACACAAAATATAAAATACATGAGGGTTTATATAGTTAATTACAAGGAATTGTGTACACAAAATATAAAA
>MJUU01011947.1:15187-43453 GCA_002080025.1 Modiolus philippinarum | reverse complement strand
AGTGACTGATAATCAAAATCTTTGGACCTCTCAAAATATGTCCTGGCTTTCTCAAACATGTCCTGAAATATTATCACAGAAAACTCAAAAAGAAGTATAAAAAAATAAATGGAAGTAAATCCAGTACAGCTTTCTAGCTCAACATTTATCAACTTGCTTAAGTTAAGGTACAGCAAGAGTGACAGCAACTAGCCAGTGTGACTAAGGATAACAAGTGTTTGCATTTTTTTCTCCCCATTCAAATCTAAGCACAAGACTTAATGTACTATCCATATAGTTTCAGATCCTTGTATAAGTAACAAGAAAAATGACACACAGAAGGTACAAGAAGGGATGGTGCTGTCGGAGACCAAGATGTGCTGCCTTGTCGCCCGTAACAGAACAACAGCAAGACTGCGAATTTACAGCGTCAATGGAAAGAAATTTCATCAACCTCAATATTGAAGACCAGATACAAAAGTGCTTGATAGACAGTGGTGCCGCTTTTAGTTGTATTAGCAAACATGTGCTTCGAACATTAAAACCGGATGCTCAAATCAGTCGAACAAATATATTTAGTGCCACTGGAGTATGTGGAGAAGTGCATCCAATATTAGGTGAAACAGTACTAAAGCTAACTTTTGGAAATTTCAAAATTCAGCAAAAATTTCGTGTGTTTGAAACAATTCATGCCAAGATAATTTTAGGATTAGACTTTCTTCAGGACCATCAAGTGAAAACAGACTTTGGGAAAATGACACTAACAATTCAGGAATGTGAAGCAAACAATACCGATTCTTTTATTAACCTTCATTCAGTGACAATACCAACATCTATTGAAACAAGTGAACAAATTGGAGTAGCAGAAACAGTGACCGAAACAGAAATTTCTCCACATAGTGAAACAGTGCTTCCTTTGCGTATAAGCAGATTCAAAAATGGAACTACCCTTCTTTTAGAACCAAAAGCTAATCTGTCTAAATCATTCAGTATAGCAGGAGGAAAGACTGTGTGTAATGTTGACAAAGGATTAGTTACGTACAGACTGTTTAATCCAACTAATCAAACTATAGTGCTGCCACCAAAAACAAGAATTGTCAAGGCTGTTCCAATTCATGCAAATGACATTCAAATATTTTCAGATTCCTATAGTGCTAATATCAACAGTTTTTCTAAAACGGACAAAATTACTCAGAAATTACAATCAGATTTGGATTTTAATTTGGATAGTTGTGAACTTTCAGAAGAAAATGAAAAATACACACAAAAAATCAAGGAGTTAAAAGAACATGTGGACTGGGCAATGAACCACATTTTTTCATTAGAGGAAATGTTAGGTTTTCATGATGAAGAAATTTCAGGAGAGGAAGTGGAGGCAATAATTCTTGCAAGAATAGAACGTGAGGAAAATAACATTTCAAATATGGACAAGGTGAAAAGTGACATAAAAGAGGAGAATGAACAAAATCAATGTAAGAAGAACAAAAAAAGTGACATATTTCCAAAAGATTCAAGAAGTGGAAGAAGCAAACACAGATAGTGTGAAACACGAGGACGTGTTTTATTGGAGGAGGGGAAATCTGTCACTGAGTGACTTTGTTCAAAATTTTTAGGAAACATTTGGAAACAAAATTATTTACTTTTGGACTTAATTTGCTGGACTCAATAATTAATATTACCCATTGAATATGTGACATCTGATTATCAACTAATTTTGACAGTATACCTCATTTATGAATTAGTAATTTCAGACTTGGATAATTAAGCAACCTTCATATTGAGTTAATTAATTAATTGACATTTGAGTACATTTGATTTAAATTTGACATTTTTGAGCAAATCATAGAGGAGTATAAAAGAACTTGTTAATATTGTATAAAGATATATGGAGTCAGGGCTTTGATACTGACATATGCCATTGTAAAGGTAAAAGTGCTTTGTTATTAAATTGTTGTTAACTGAAAGTTTGAATCGTATTCGCCATATCAAACAGTGGAGTTGTATCCAGGAAGCTGTGAGCTGCGATTTAAACAGTAGCAGCAACTGCATAACATTGGACCCTGTAATCAACCGTTCCCCTTGGTTACATATACATAAAAACATAGGAACAAAAGAATTTATCGCTTATACCATACCAAAGCTACAAGACAAGGGTGGTAATGATATTTACAATTTTTTTACCTGTTCAAAATAAAATAATCCAAGTTGGAAGTAAGCCTTTTTGTCACCATTTTTTATTCTCTCCAATAAAATTGTCTCTACTTTTTCCATTAGTTCTTCCTCTGTAAGATTTCCATATCCTGGTTTTTCTTTTGTTTCATTGGCAATATCCTTCAGAATTGTCTTCTCTTGAGTGAATGTTACCCGATCACTCGACATAGTTTTCTCCAGCTTGACCTGATCCATCTGGCAAAATAAAATTAACAACAGATATTAAGATGACTTTTCTACTGTCAATTTGAATAACATAAAAAAACTAGAGTAATGACTGTGGGAAACGACAGTGATCCCTGCACCCCCTGTTTGACACAGAAAACAGCTATAGACCCTGGGTATTACTTTTCTTAACATTTTTTAAATTAAACTATTGACAGTCACTATTTTTACTATAAGGAATTAAAGAATATATGGCTGTTAGGCAGAATTCCAAAAAATAAGTAGTTTTTGAGACTTCCAAGAATTTTACCAAACTTGAAATCATGTATTTTGGAAATCAAATTGGTGAAATGTTTCTTCTAATTCTAACATATTTTTTAACAATGGTTTCAATGTAGAATTCCAAAAATTAGTAGTCTTTGACAATTTCAGGAAATTTACCAAATTTGGAATAATTATTTTCGAAATCCAATTGGTGAAAAATGATTGACCTTATCAAAACAAATGCTAAAAGTATGGTTGCTAGGTAGAATTCCAAAAAATAAGTGGTCTTTGAGACTTTCAGGATATTTACCAAAATTTCGAATTCTAAAATCTCAGAATTTTAATTTTTTTTCCAAATACTTGCCAAAATATAAGATTATATGCCAATATGTCCAAAAATATCAGTCTTTGACATTTTCAGGAAATTTACCAAAGTTGGAACTGGAATCAAAATTCTGAAAGCTTATTGCGCATCTACAGACTATATGCAACAATTCTGCAACAAAATTAAATCCATATATCCAAAAATGTAGGATGAGTTTGCGTCGCATGCCATATGTGTCACAATCCACATTTTGTGGTCTTTGTCAAATCGGCATCTTGGGGCTTCTTGTTTGCGTCAAGATAAATATCAAAAATCCGAAAGCTAATTGCGCATCTACAGTTCATATGCAACAATTCTACAGCAAAATTAAAACCCTTAATCCAAAAATGTAGGAGGAGTTCGCGTCGCATGCCACATGTGTCAAAATGGACATCTTAGGGCCTCTTGTTTGCACCAATATCAAAAATCTGAAAGCTTATTGCGCATCTGCAGCATATATGCAACAGTTCTATAACAATATTGAAACCCTTATTGCAAAAATGTAGGAGGAGTTCGTGACGCAAGGATGTGTGACGGACGGACGGACAAGGCCAACGACAATATCCCCGAACTTTCATTCGAAAGTGCGGGGATAAAAAATAATGATGATGTGCTACAAAAAGATTTACCTTTTTTTTTGTTCCCTTTACCTTCTCCTAATTATGAATAGTGCATGTCGTTATCTGCAAACTAAATTATTATTTTACTTTTGACTTTGTCAGTAATTGGTTTCTTATTAGAGTTCAACCATAAAAAATTTAAGTTTAAAAGTTCAGTTATTGGTCTCTATCATGCAGCCTAATCCATTTCAAACTGGAAAACTAAAAATAAACCAGAGGCTCCCAGGAGCCTGTATCACTCACCTGGCTTTCAGTTGCCACAATCAAGGTAAAATTGGAAGTTATACAGTTGATCTTCAGTTTCTCAAACTTTCCTAGCTCAAACACCTCCAATATCTTGAACTGTTTTTAAAGTCTGATCATGTTTTACTATATTTCTTTGTTGGGCTTTTTTGAAAAAAAAAGTTCTTGCTAAGGACCTCTTTCGACACCAGTTTTGAAGTCGAGACGTCATTTTATAAATGGCAGTCAACAAACAATTTTCAACATCGGTTTTGAAGTCACAACATCAATATCTACTTGGAAATCAAAATTTCATTGAAATCGGACAATGTTGAATTTTCCTGTCTTTTTTGGCGACCATTTTAAAAATGGCTGTCAACGAACAATTTTTAACTGCAGTTTTGAAGTTGCGACATCAAGACCAATTTGGAAACCAAATGTCATTGAAATCAGACAATGTTGAATTTTCCCGCTTTTTTTGACGGCCATTTTGAAATTGGCGGTCAACGAACAATTTTCAACACCGGTTTTAAAGTCACAACATCAATATCTATTTGGAAACCAAATTTCATTGAAATCGGAGAATGTTGAATTTTCCCGCCTTTTTTGGCGGCCATTTTGAAATTGGCAGTCAAGGAACAATTTTCAACATCAGTTTTGAAGTCGCCACAGGATGGCAAACATTTCATCAATTTACACTTAACCTTCATCTTCTATAGTTTTGGAAATAAAAGATGAAAAATACGAAAATTTAAAAAATTTGGTGAAAAAAGGGCAATAACTCCTACAAGGGTTTATGGATTTTCTTCAAAATTTCAGGGTGGGTAGATCTTGATATGCTGAACATTTTTGCAATTTACACTTGACCTCTATCTGTTACACTTTTTGAAATAAAAAATAAAAAATGCAAAAATTTTGAAAATTTAACGGAAAAAGGGCTATAACTCCAAGATGGGTTTTCAGATTTTCTTCAAAATTGCACAGTGGGTAGATCTCTTCATGCTGATCATTTTTACACTGTCAGATTTTTGATATTTATAACGATTTTCCAGTTATTAGCCAAAAACTGCAATTTACCCCCTTAGTTCTATTTTTAGCCACAGCAGCCATGTTGGTTTTTCAATCTGCACCAAAATCACAAACTTTAGTCTCCTCATGCCAAGGAACATTTGTTTGAAGTTTTATTTCATTTGACTCAGTGGTTTCAGAGAAGAAGATTAAATGTTAAAGCTTACGGACGGATGACAGACGGACAATGGATGCCAAGTGATCGCAAAAGCTCACTTGGCCTTTGGCCAGGTGAGCTAAAAATGGCTTCTGCTCCTTTCTCATTTCAATGGTCTGGTACTGAGTGTTTTCAGTACTTTGATAAATTCAGGTCTTGCTTTGGATATTATTCCTATTTATCCTAAGGACATAATTACCAATTATAGAGATAATATGACCGTCTATTATAGGTAATCTATTTGCTAGCTATGTTTGGTTCATTGTTTGGCTTACCTATGAATGTGTATTGCTTTCAATAACAAACTCAGTCGTCCAATCAGAAACCATCTTTAAATGACTTTACTTAGTCAACCATGAGAGTCACACCTTCAGGTGAATTATAGGCTATTCCATATTGTATCAGAAAGACAACCATAATTTGTAAGCATATCTTGCTTGATGGACATATATTTTCAAATGTAAGAAATCAATGGTGGCATTTACTTTAAATTAGTCAAGATTACTTAATATTTGTAAACATTAAATAAAAGCACTACAGACCAGGAGAGGCAAATTATATCTAGTTAATCCACACTGGCTTCAAACCAAATATGAAAACTTTATTACATATAAAAACTGCATAAAATTGTGACTGACAGACAGACAGATCGATGGACAGATACCTTTATCACAGTATACACGTATTAATAACATGCAGATATAATTTTTTACCTTCAGATAAAACTATGAAATGCAATATAATCTCTCATCAAGGTGTGAATTTTGCCTTGGGCATTTTGGACATTTAACTACATGCATCAATACACATCCTTAGGCTTAGCTGACTTAGGTTAAAAGTTTGCAAACTATGATAGAACGTGGATACCTGAAATGGCTGTAAGGTTTCTCAGTGGTATTAATCTGCCATTTTTGTCTAATACTTGTTCATTTAGGTTTCATTCATTTAGAAATTTAACAAAATAGTCATTTAAAATGTAAAGAATGTTCCAAAGTATTTAAAATTCTTATTTCTTATCACTTTTAAAACTTTTTCATTACAAAAAGGTGAACTAAAATACATGTGCTTTAAATCTGTTGCTGGATTTTCAGAACAAAGAAATAATACAAGGGAAGTAATCTGATAAGATATCACTAGAGAAACAAACATTTTGTAATTTATCTCTCTTATTACAACAATGACGCTAATTTTTATTTTTTATATGTAAACAGTACAATGATTTCAAAATGCATGCAAAGTATGAATAAAATCTATATTGGATTTTTAAAGCTATCCCCTCATATAGTCATTTTCTATGTAAAATCCCTAAATTTTCAATTTCGGTTTTTGCGTTCAATTGCACGGTGACCCCCAAATTTTATTTTATATTTTGAACAATAATGCAATTATCTTTCTACACAAAAAATTTCACAAAATTCTACAATAGGAAATTAATACCCTACAGACACCTTAAATACATTTTCAGAGTAAATATTTGGTCAAGTCTTGCCACAAACATTATAATATTCAATTTGTAGATAAAAAACAGAATATCTTTTTTATATGGATTGAATGTAAAACATATTTTGCTTTTGCAAGAACTGTATTTCCTGTTTATTCATGGGAGAAAAGGAATATTTTCGGACATATGTAGCAAATTGTTGATGCAGATTAGATCAGATAAAAAGTATTGTACAAAATAATTGGCCACATTGATTTTTACATGCTACTCAATTTTCAAACCATTATAGATTAAATACAGTTTTACAATTGTATTGTTTCAAAATCAGCATTTCTATTTTGCTCTGTATTCCTAAATTACAAAATTAACTTTTGAAAAGGTACTGTTTTTACTCTCAACTGAATCACTCATTTCTCTAAACAAATAATTTTTTCAATCTTTATGATCCAATACCCTACAAAGGCATTTGCTAAAAGAATTTGATTTGTACATATCCATGTACCAGCCATTTTTAATTTAATGGACAAAAACCAAAAAGCATTCTCACACATAAACCAAAATAGAACTTGTTATAGTTAACCATATTCGAACACTGTATGCAATTTGTTTAAAAGTTATTCAAAAATTTGCAAAATTTATATTTCAAGGGACATAACTCTAATTCAACCTCTAAATGCAAAATCAAACTTAACCGAAGTGTGTGGTAAACAATGTATATTCCATGTTATTTATTGTTTATGTTCCTAGGTCACAGATTATCAGTTTGGAAACCTTCTGAAATGGATGGACCCACAGACAAACAAAAAAGACAAATGGATGAATGGACAGATTGACAGAAAAACAAACGAATGGATGTATGGATGGATAGATAGACAGACAAAAGTCTGAGGTATCCCCTAGCGTCAGCCCAGTATCTGAATGCTGTTTCATAAAACATGATCTTTTTTTTTCCATAAAAAGCATTAAAAAATTTCAAATAGAATCCCCAATTTCAAAAAAATAAATCACCAACTTTGCTTCTGATGAAAGGAATACGGTATCAAAAACACATTAAAAATAACAATGCAGTCTTCACTAATGAAGATATATTGAGCTCTATAATCGGAGGAGTAAATCTCATTAAAGACTTTATTTGCAGAAGTTTTAATATTCAAATCAAACTAAAATAAAAAAAAAATTAATTTATTGGTACAAAGTTTTACCTACCTGAAGAATTCATAAACAGATTTTAAAGTGCAGTATAGATTATTACATTTCTCTTTAAATATTTAATATGGTTAAAAATCGAAACTTTTAGTCATTTTTGTCAGGATTTAAGTCAAAATAAGTTACAGAATACTACAGTACTTTAAATACATTTATTTTCTTGCTTAAGTAGTTATGTTAAGTGTAGCAACCAAGCCATTTAATAAAATTTCATCATATAGATTTTTAATGAAATTTAAATTTACTGGAATTTACTACAGCTATTGAATCTCAATGTCAATATTGACACAAATACAATGAAGTATTGTAAAATTATGAACTGTAGCTGTATGAAAACGAACAATATCTTCTCATTGCATTTCAATACCCATTTTTTTCAGAATTTGGTTTATCAAAAGTTATAATTAAGACAATTTACTCAGATACTCTATTATTTGTACCATTATCTGTTATTTATTTCAGTATAACATATACAATAAATCATTTATACCAACAAGCAAAGGGCTTTGAAAGTTAAAACAATCATCTTCTTTCACTATGTACACTACATAATTTCACATACATCTTTGGTGTTTAACCATTATTAAATTCAATTTTAAAGTGAAAACGTATGACAAATGTATACAACTTGATAAAAATGTATACATTTTAATCTCTGAAGACACCCTAGAATTCAACATTTTCTTTTTTGTTAGGTGTATTACCAATAAAAGCTTAAGACCATAGTGGTGCACACCATACTTAAACTTTATTCAAGGATTTTTAAGGACAAAACATGAGTTGTCTTAAAATTTTATATTGCCTCTTTTTAACTTCCAGCAAATTTTTATGATCCTAAGTTTGAAATTATGCTTCTGCATAAATACCTTTTTTAAAACATGTATTATTGAATTGTTAAGGTGTCTGCAGGGTGTTAATTTCCTATTTTGTGAAATCTCCTGTGTAGAAGCATTATTTTATTATTGTTCAGAATATAAAATAAACTTTAGGGGGTCACCGTGCATTTAAGTGCAAAAAATGAGATTAAAAATTTATGGATTTTATATAGAAATGATAGGGGAAATGACTATGCTTTGTTTTGGGTAGTTTTAACCTGGAGATGGGAAGTTGTCTCCTTGACATTTACCCCATTTTCTTTCTTTTTCATATTTGAGAAGATAATTTTAATATTATAGATCGAATTCATATTTTGCAATAATTATATTTATTACATAAAAGAAATAAAAAATTAGAGGTCACAATTGAAATCCAGCAACAGATTTAACACAGATGTGTTTTAGTTCACCTTTTTGTAATGAAAATGTTGTAAAAAGCTATATGGAGTAAAATTTTTTAAATACTTTGCAACCTTTTTTACATTTTAAATAGCTAAGTTGTAAAATTTCTTAATATATGAAATCTAAATTATTAATTAGACAAAAATGGTGGAATAATACCACTGAGACACATTAAAGTACAGTATTTGCAAGTTCTTAATCTTGAAGTCAACATGAGGCCTTCAACAAAGAGCAAACACTCCTTCCTCATAGTAAGTTCAAGACGGTCCCTAGCATTGGTTTGAGCAGAATTCACTTGCTAAATGTTGAACAATGGTACATCCACATATCCCCCTTGTCATGGATGCGGAGTCTTCAACAAGCAAAACGAACCCCTTTTCTGGTCCCTTTGTTCAAGTTTTAACATAGTTTTACCTTGATAGCTCAAACACCTCTCCAGCTTGTGATAATTTATCGGCCTCTTAGGTCCTTGCTCCAACACCCCTCTAGATTGTACTATTTTGATTGGTACCTTGGGCATTTAAGCCATCAAAGTTTTACTCAGACTGTACTAATAGCTATGTAGAAACGGTGACGTCATTCTTAAAAATTTTGTTGAAATAAAAACGTGAATACTACAATATAATGAAACCACGATAAAATGAGAAGCTTAGTGGGGGAGGGGGAATTGGGGGGTAAGGCGTAGCCCCTCCATAAATACTGAGAAATGTCAAAATTTGATCATCATATTCTTTATACTGTGTTTCTTTTTTTCTTTCAACTTCTGTTATGTGTAGGATTAAGCACGCGTAGCAAGCACCGGAGGAAGTTGGGGGAAGGGCCAGAAGGGGGAGGGGGTGGTATTTTTTAGAAAAAATTCTAGCATTCTAGCTCCAATATTTGCACAAAAAAATTATCTGACCAGCATCTGGGTTGAAAAAAATAATCTGGTCATGATCCTGTCCATAGTAACGCGTATATGGGAAAAAAATAACCTGGTTCGCAAAGCGGGTGAAAAAAAAATCCAGGTCTGGGGTAAAAATACCAAAATATTTTACCTTATATTTTACTATAGATATAACAATACAAAATATTTTACCTTATATTTTACTATAGATATAACACATGGTGACCTGTTTTGATGTGAACCAGAAATGATGCATCAAATTTCATTTGTGACATATTTTGTCCAAGTTTCCTATGATGATATTAGTTTTTCGGCAGCACCTCTTTTTCTAAGTGCAAGTCTACCTCATCGAATTACAAATGAATTTTGTCTTTCGTGCTTGGTTCCAATCCGCTTATTTTTGACGGGTTTGGGCCTTTGAATCACAAAACTTGTTTTTCACTTTTTTGCTGGTGTAATAAACAAAGCCTTCTTTTACTGGTAGGGACTTGGTTCATCGTTGTTGTATATTTCTGCTATGCCCCCTCATAAGTCACACCTATTTTCATATTATTGATAAACGGAATTTGGAAAAAAATGATGATTTTCTGGAAATCTCCAATTATAGGAATATAGGAAACTTGTGGT
Organism: Modiolus philippinarum; assembly: GCA_002080025.1. Classification (NCBI taxonomy): domain Eukaryota; kingdom Metazoa; phylum Mollusca; class Bivalvia; order Mytilida; family Modiolidae; genus Modiolus; species Modiolus philippinarum. Next base: position 32,966 of record MJUU01011947.1, on the reverse strand, counting down.
AAATTTTGGTCCGATGACCTTTTGGTCAGGCCGATAAGCCATAAAAGACTGCTGGACCAAATGTCAACCAAATTTCGAATGTATTTTACAAGACTGGAAACGAAGCATCAAATTATATTTTTCAACCGACAGAGTAAATACCATAAGGCCTGAAAAGTCTTATATACTACATAATGGTGGCAAGAATGAAACCACATGGTACTTGAATGGTGACAAAGTACAAACTATCTCAAGTGCTAAACATTTGGGTATTGAACATGACAATTATTCTAAATTTGGAACCGGTGAACTTGTTCCATCTAAAAGGTGAACAGCAAGAAAAACAGTTTATGTCCTCATGGATGCGGGTTTGCATGGACTGAATGGACTCAATCTGAAAACATCAATTCATATTGTAAATATCTATGTCACCCTTAGACTCTTTTATGGTCTTGATGTAGTGAGATTGTCCAGCTCTGATCTTAGACAACTGTCATCATATTTTCAAGACTGATTAAACAGCTCCAACATTTTCCTGAGTAGACTGCAACTTCAGCAGTGCATATATTAATTGGCCAACTGCCAATTGAATCTGAGCTACACCAGCACATCCTAACCCTATTTGGAAACATAATTAAGAACTATGGATCTAGCAATTAGAAAATTAACGTTTAAGTCAAGTCTTCAAGCAGCTGGTTTGTTTCCATAGTTGATCTATGTGAAATGTTTTGCTTGCAATCTCCGCATGACTTAATTAATGTGCCACCTCATAAAAACGAATGGAAAAACCAAGTTCAGAAAGCAGTACCTTCATTCTGGACCCTAAAAAATTGTGGAAGAAACATCAACAAAGTCTTCCGTCCGATATTTGTTAACGAGCAATTTCTGTCCAGGAACAGTCCACAATGTATGGAAGAACTGTAATACCGAACCTCATTCAACAACAATGGCCTCTGCTCTGTGGTACTTGCACTTTACAAAAAGATAGAGCAAAGTTTGATCGCACAGGAAGAACAAGTCCAACCTGCCAGCTGTTTTACAAAGATGAAGAGACACCGAGCACTTCATATTAAAATGTGAAACATTACAACCAGACAAAATTTTTTGGATATCATTAAGCATAAACTGTTAAGTGAATTAGATGCAAAGTTGTTAGATGAAATTATTAAAGACAATCATATTTTGTTACTAGTTATTATTGACTGTTCAAAGTACCATTTTCTGAGCTATAAATTACAAATGGACATTGAATCTGTTTCACGTGGACTGTGCTTTCGTCTCCAACAGAAGAGATTACTTCTGCTGGAATCAGTATAGATAATTTCATGATGATGTCAATCACAGAGCAGATAAAATGTAAACAAATCAAACCGGGAATCACCCAGGCAGTGTTAGATTTGGGATTTTTTGTCTAGTGTATGGAATTCGACCAACTTTCGATGTTATTATTTGATCCATTTTCAATCTAGAAATTTATATGATGGATGTTATGTGCTTAAAATTTTATGAAAAATTCACCATATTAATTTCAAATATGTGCATTGAGAGAATTAGATTTTGTAAAAAGATCGGACCTTTTCCACATGATCACTACTGATTTCTGAATGTTTCACCTCCTCAAAAAATTGATATCCTGTATGTCCGGAATTATCTATAAAAGTGTATGTAAATCAAACTTCATCATGTTCTGAGATGATTGGCAGTAGTCTGTTGGAGTCATGTACATAGTCCCTGTAAATATTCTTTATCTCATAGAAATTTCCTACGTACCAGGTTGAGGTGTGATTGTAGACTCACCTGAACTTACACCATATGGTGGTACACCTGACACTAAATAACACAGAATTACTGCGTGTTCTCCAGATAGTGGAGGGATATAAAGGAACAGAGGGTGGAATCGATAGATAAACATAACAAAACATAGCAGGGGTAGATAAATATTAAGGCCTGAACCCCCTTCCCTGAAGACAGGGCATGCTTCTGCCTCTTACTGGCCACCATCAACATGTTGATTGTTCTGCCAGTTTTCAAATGGTTTTGGAGTGCGCATGTATATAGAACATGTAGAGGTGAGATTGTTGTTACTATGCATTGAGATCCTACTACACCAACTGGTGGTGCACCTGACAGAGGTGGAATCTAAGAAGAAACAAGTAAACAAGTAAACAAGTAGAAAAAAAAAGTTTTAAAACACTGTTGTCCAGTTTATGTACCAGTCCGGGAAAACGCAGAATTCGACAACGTTGTTGAATGTAAGGTTGCTGAATTTGACAACTCTAGTAGTTTTTTATCTATTGGCACAATATAGCAAAAATCGGCATACTTTTGAAAGTTTGTCCTGTTATATTAGGTAATTCCCAACAACTTTCTCAGTGGTCTAAAAAAATCTGTAGATGAATAAAAAAATCCCCATTACCCTCCATGTTAAAATGAGTTGTCGAATTCAACAACTTTGAAGTTTTTTGTAAAAAAAATCAGTGAACTTGCAAGATCGGCATGTTTTGAGCTACTTTCTTGTGATTTTCAGCCAATTCCGCAAAACTTTTCTTTTTGATGAAAATAATCTATAGTAAAATAAAAAAGTTTCCCATTACCCTCAATGTTAAATTGGAATAATACTGTATGAAAATCTGTAAATTTGAGTTGTTGAATTCCACAACGTTGTCGATTTCAGCGACGTTGTCGAATTCTGCGTTTTCCCGGACTGGTACATCTCCTACTTCTATTTTAATACACAATTTACATGTTTTCATCCCTAGATAATAGACTGAGGGTGGCACCGGGTTATTTTCGTGCAACGTGTTTGCCGTTTTTTATTTTATGTGTTGCCGTGTTGGAGGGTCATTATTTGCCATGTTTCGTGCAAAGCGAGAAAAGGTATAATGCAAGCCAATCTAATTTTTTCGTTCCTCGTGTTGTGACATTTTATTTCTTGTACGCCCGTGCACGGTACCCTATTGTACGATCCTCTAGATTGGCTAGAAACTCAGCTGTCATCAGCATCCTCAACATTTTTTAGTCAGAATCAACAGTTAAAATGCTTACATAGAGTAAATTAAGATACATGTCAATATTTTATGGGAGAGTAGAGGGGTAAATTACAGAAGTACCTTTAAATTTCTACAATTATTTGTTATTTCATTGTTTTTCACACCAAAACAATCAAATATGCAGACTTGTCAGCGTGCTTGGCGACAAAGTTCATGACCTTAAACTGTAGGATCGCAGTCAAATTCATATTTACAATCTGATGATAATTTGAATTTCCATAAATTTTCATATCAACACATTAAAATTCATTAAAAATTAATGTTCTTTTTGTTCATTTTGAGATTTTAAGAGATATTTAACCGATTATAAACAAAGGTGCAGGACAACCGGAAGTTGTATTGCAGATGACACATGTCAAATATGTTTTGATTTTTGCCTATAAACGAAAGATGGTTGCTGTACAAATCAGTAATGTTCAAGAATCCTGTAAGATATGCTCCAGTTTAATCTAATCCGTATATGTACATCATTTAAAATAGTCAATAATTGCAACATAATGAGTGAATCGTGCCCATCAGTGTCAGTGACACTAGTTAAAAGTGCCCACATCTCACTATTTTTTAACACCAAGTTTTCTTACATTCGACTTGATGAGTGCCCTGTGTTTGTCTATATGCTGTAATCGTCCACTAGCTTAAAACACTAGTTCTTTTGTTGTCGGGCAAAGGATGACGGTGATTAAGAGCACTTTGCCAGTTTAATTAATGTTGACAATCCCGCACCCATGACCAATGAAGACATGGATGTAGCGTTGCTCAACAATTAGCAAAGAATTCTGCTTAAACCGGTGCTAGGGGCTGTCTTGAACTTACTATGAGGTATGAGCAAAGTTCATTGTTGAAGGCCTCATGGTGACTTCAAGATGAAGAACAACAATAAAAGTGTTGTTCCTTTGCTTGTTTTACCATGTATTTGTAGAGACTTTGTCTTATGTGTATTTACTCCATATCCTTTCATTCACCACCACTAGACCACAGACATAGACCTACAAATAAAAGGAGCCCTCTCCTTTATATTTCGCCTACTTTCGAAGCAGTGTGGCCTAGTTGTTAAGACACTGAACTTAATATGACAATAGGAACAACCTATGGAAGGGTGTCAAGAGGAAAGTCACACTTCATAAATTTGGGATGGTCACAATTAATTTGAAAATGTCACATTTCATAAGTTCAGGAATGTCACAATTAATATTCTGTAAATGTTGCATTTCATAAGTTCAGGTACTGTAATAAAGCTGTAATAAAGCTTACTCCACAAGCGGTGTGAATCAAATGTGGATTCTTGAAAATTCAAAAGATCTCCTTGAACAGCTATCCTCAACCAGTCTTACCCATTGCCATAGCATTCAAACTTTTGACTTTTCTACACTTTATACAACCCTGCCACACAATAAACTGAAAACAGTAGTTGCAGATTCAATACATCAATGTTTCTGCACAAAAAAATGGAGAATGCAGATACACCTAATTAGTTATAGGGAAATACAAGACGTATTTTGTTAAGAACCCCTCTGATTCAAATAAGAAGTACACTGAGACTGACGTAATCAAAATGTTAGAATTTTTGATCAACAATATTTTTCTCGAATTCGGAGGTCGTGTTTTCCTACTGACAATAGGGATTCCTATGGGAACAAACTGTGCGCCGCTTTTAGCTGACCTTTTCCTTTACTCATACGAGGCCAAGTTTTTACAAGGGCTTATTCAAAGAAAACAAAAATATTTAGCCCAGTCCTTTAATTATAGACGATGTACTTTCTCTTAATAATCCTAAATTTAAGGAGTATACATCAGATTTATCCAAATGAGCTTGAAATTAAAGAAACAACTGAAACACCTACTTCAGCTTCGTACCTAGATCTTTTGTTGTATACTGACGAAGATGGACGTTTGAAATCTAAGCTATATATCAAGTGTGATGATTTTAATTTCCCAATTGTGAACTTTCCCTTTCTTAGCAGCAATATACCTACCTCTACAGCCTATGGAGTGTACATTTCACAGTTGATTCGTTACTGTCAAGCATGTAGTTTGTTCAGTGATTTTTTGAACAGAGCAAAAACACTGTCCCAAAAGCTGCTTAGTCAGGGATTTGTTCAACCTTTGTTAATTTCATCCCTCAAGAAATTCTATGGCCGTCACCATAGCATCATTGAAAGATATGACATGTCAGTATCCCAAATGAAAGTGGACATTTTCAGCTAGATTCACGTCTTCCCGGATTTGACTACCGACTTTGACATTTTCATGAATGAATCACTCACAGTGTTACGGGTGCTGTTAACAGAGCAGGACATGCTTACCCTTCCGGAGCACCTGATGTCACTCTCGGTTTCACTGGAGTTCACACTGTGAGTGCCTTTGTTTTGAATGTTGTAATTTCTGTTTCTGTGCTTTGTATCTGTCTAACGTCATTGTTTTTGTGTCTAACGTCATTGTTTTCTGTATTCTCGTTTTTACCCTGTCTTTGGCCTTCGATTTTTGTAAATTTCACTCCTTTGTTCCTTCGGTATTCTACTGCTGTTGTTTCAGGATTGTCATACTTAATTTTGTAAAACCTACAATGACCCCTAGTGTCGTCTACTAGATGTTATCCCATTGGTCATTTTTGGATACGAAGATAAAGCTAACTAAATTTTGATATCAATACAGTAGGTTGTATTCAAAAAGTTTAACAGTGAAAAATATTGCTTTTTTATCTACTTAACAAAGGTCATCAAGCCCTTCTATAGGTGGAGAGGCTGTTTTTGAGTGCCACATTGATCGCCAAAATCTGTATGGTTTTGCAGTAGTTTGGTACTTATAGGCCTATGGTGTCATGTTTTTTAATAACATTGTAAGAGCATAAACATTAATTAATTATAGCAATATTAATTTTACCCGAAGCAGCTTGTGGATATATCCACTATTATGTTAAAAGTTTTAGAAGAAATTGACAATGTTTTCGTATTTCTCAGAAAATCTTGCATCATGTTCTAAATTCCTCTAGTTGTTTCCGGCTTTTAAATAACATAAAAAGGGAACCTGAAACTATAAAACACAATAAAATTATAGCTTAATCTTATTCTGACAAATTGAAACGGTCACTTTTTAAGATTTACGCGATCTCGTTCACCCCCCTAGCAACGCTCAAGTATGGCGGACAAGCTGCTTAACAACCAAATGCATTGACGAATGCAAATCGAGAGACGTGAGAGTTGAAATATATCCTCTAAAGTTATCCTCATTTCTTTAACCATTTTAATCAAATTCTTTGAAATAAATATTCAAGCTGATATTTTGTCTTGCTTAAACCGCAATGTTTACTATATTGAACGTGTCGTTACAGAAAGGACATGGACACATTTTTTATTGCAAATCTAAAGAGGAAATGAAAACCATTTATATTTACCTTCTTCATTCTGGGATGGAAGAAATGACAACATGCCATTTCATACACATTAATTCAATGAAATATCAAAATTTTAAATTTTAGACACAATGCAGTTGAAGCATTGACGTCATTGCCTTGGATTTCGTAGTATACTCTATGACGTCATAAAAATGAAAGTCAACGACATTGATGCAACATAACTCGACGTTCAATGTCCAGTCTTAATCCAATTATTGATAAAAATTTTATTCATCAAGATTTAATTTGTTACTTTTAGCCCTTTTTACATCAAATGGTCAACTACACGTATATCTCAAAATGCCAACTGCAAGGAACTGTTCATAATAAAAGTATGTTAAAAAAATTTGTCATGCTTGTTTGGATATTTTTGTGGATAGCATTAAGATGTGTGAAGAAAAAATACAAAATAACATGTACAGTTATTGGGCAATTCGTTACTAAAAGTTGAACTCAAATTATTGTCAGTACAGAAAACTTTGAAAATAATAAATTGAACATATAAGTGTCTGTAAAAAGGAAATGTATTTGACTGACACAAAATAAAATCCAAATAATAAAATTAAATGCATTTTCACCACACTGGTCAAATTGTTGTCTTTATCCTGCTCATGACACCTTATGATATTACGTAAAAAAAAACTTTGCAAAGGGGCTACAATAGTCCTTTTCATGAAATTGTGCCATTTTGTTTCTCAACTTCCTGTTCCACTAGTGGGAGAATATCTAACACACTCTCATAAAACAACTTCTCTTTCCCCGGTACACATGATTTGTTTTTCATTTCTGTGTCACGTTAAACACCGTTCCCCATTTTCATGTCCTTTTTGCATACTTAAAAAGGCAATACATTGTGTATCCCGCTTAAACCATACACTACAATGTTATAACTGTTTTCGTTACAGAGAGTCGGAGGCAAGATAATAACTTAGCATAGCATTTGTTAACATGAGATTCACTTGTCATTGAAATCAGGGGCAAAGTTCTAAACATCATTTGTGAATTGAAGTCGGGGACGCATCAAGAATTTGAAGTTAAGAGGGGTGATAATGAAAAACAATTGTCAAGCGAAAGCATTTGAAGTAAAAAAATATTGCAGGCAAATTTGATAAAAACACTGATTTTCACCCGGAAAAAAATTATATTTTTCGGTTTGAGGAAGCGCACGCCTCTACATTTTGTATATCTGCACCTGGAAGTTTAGAAATGTTTAATACCTTGCTGGAAATCAACTTGTTTTGGGAGGGGTTAAATTTCGAACTGTTCTTTCATATTGATTGCAATATATCATATATTTACTCTGAATATGATCTCCAACCTACCATTAGTACGTGTTAATGTAGCTAATGCATGTAATGCAGTGCCTTAAAACAAGATTTTTCATCAGGTTCGAGATATTTCCATACTTCTAGCATGCATATAAACAGAAAACAGAAAACAATTATTTTGTTCCTCAATACATGCAGCCTGCAAGAGTGGCAGATTATCTTGCCCAATGCAAGTAACATGGTGCATCTCCATTTCTGATCATTACCATGAGTTCTTTTGTTTATAGTTAGTGTAAATTCATTCCTGGTATATAACTTGAGGAAATAGATACTACAGTAGGTCTAGTGCACTTTATTCCAGTCATGGTATATTTTATTGCAGATTCTCTAATGATACGTCAAGTTTAAACCAGTTTTGACCCGTTAGATAAATTCTCGTATTCAACGTATGTTGAATAAAGCCCCGTGCAATTTCACGCCAAATCCATTCGGAAAACAATTCTCGGTGTTTTTCATTTATCAATAGTGATAAAGATTACACCACTTTATCCTGGTTATTACGATATTTTATCCACTCTCGATAATTAAATTCAAAAATTTTAAAATGCTCGGCAAGCCTTGCAATTAAAATTTTAAAATTTAACTATCTCTAGTGGATAAAATATGGTAATAAACGGGATCTTGTAGTGTAATGTATATTTAAATACCCTAGGCTAGTTATGTATTCCAAGATGAATGAAACATTGCTTATATTGTTATTGTGGTGGAATAGAGACACTGTTACACGTGCACGTAGTCTGCAAGAGTTTTCATTTATTTGCAGTAATTAAGGAGTAAAAAAAACACTCAATGATGCAGTAAATAAACAGACAAGATTGCATCAGCATATAGCCATTTACACATTTTTACTAGACTGAGTTATTACAATACTCTTTAGAAAATTATGCAAATATAATGCAACTTATCTTTACATCGAAACGAAGGGGTACTGCTCTGACTAGATATCTATACAGTCCAGGTCTGACTCATAGGCTCTACATGTTTTGTGTTTGGAAAAAATACATGTCGTTCAAGTAGTGACAGCAATGAGCCGATATAGAATTCTACTAGTCTGAGCAATTAGACATGAAAATTTTTTGACGCCCTTCTGTAGGTTGCACCTATCATCATATTATTTTTATTCTGCATACCTTCTCAATTATCTGCTAAAACAAAATTAAGTTGCAGTATACATCATACGAAACAACTGAAAAACCAGGCAGATTTTCTTGATCAGTGTATCAAGTCCTATCATTATTAAAACAACTTCTCTACATATAGAAGGGCTTGACGCCCTTAATGATCACAATGACCAAAACCTCCATGACCACTGTCTATGGTTTTGAATTGTGCAAGTATCCAGGTTTTAAGGCAACTACCCGTTCAACAAGAGGTTTCACTGGTTTTCCAGCTCGGTACTTGGGGCTTTCATCCTCCAAAAGCCTTTCGACTATGCAAGAAGCTCAATATAGACAGATTAAGAAATGCAATGTCATTATGGGATTGTTGTTGTTCTTGATGTCGGCTTCTGATCAAACCATGCCTTTTTTCGAGTACGCAGAATGTGCATTGTCATTTATGAGGACTGAAGTTGATTTCCGTATTGGTCTTTTTGCAAAAGGCATGTCCATATTGCTTTCAATCTAAAATCTTGTATAGAACTTATGTTATTTGTTATCCCCGGCTTAGCGAAAGTTGGGGGATTATGTAATGCAGTCCGTCTTTTTATTATGTACGTACATGTGTTTGTAATGCTCCCCGATAGCTCTGGAACTATAAGCGATACAAATTTGAAACTTGGCACCATACTAGAGTAGCCATTTGGGCTAGAAAGTTGAAACTTGCGAATCGACTCACATATAATGTAGCAACTTCACATAGGGTGTCGTAATTTAGGTATGACCCCTCAGGGCATGGCTGCTAGGGGGTCCAAAAAACGAAAAAATCTATTCAGCTGGAACTCCTCTTACACCTTAAATCGCAGAAACCCTATAATAAGGGTTTAAGTAAAACTATGAAAGTTGTCTGTGCCGAAGGTTTCAGAATTTTGAAATTTGCCCTCAGGGCAAAAAAAAAATGAGCGAAAATGTATTTCGAGATATTCAATAATAAGCGAAATCTTCTGAAGTATTCATGTTTGGAAGCTGAAACTTTGTATGCAAGTTCCATTATATGCATCTCATTTACTGATGATAGTGGACTTTTGGTATGATCCCTGGGGGTATGCCCTAAAGGGGCCAAAAAATGTAAATCAATCAGCACTCATCAGAACGACTGGAACTCTATGTATAATTTTGATTTTGTGGCTAATATTTTCATGTGGAATTATTGGAATTGCTCTTTGAATCTGTTCTAAGCTTTTAGAATTTAGACCCCGGTGCCAAATTTGGTAAATTTCCTGAAAATGTCAAAGACTAAAAATTTGTGAAATTCCAATGTGAAGTTTAAGGATGTATTCTTCTCATGTTTCAGTCTCGTTGAAATCTCGTTTGGAAATAATTTTAAAATTATTTATATTTTATGTACAATAGCAGTGAAATAACAAAATATTTGTTTGTCTTTAAATTGTGTCAAAAAATTAATCATTTCTATCAAGTAGTTTCGGAGAAATCTCAAACAGAAGATTAATGCCCTAATTGGCTGTTTAATTCATGTCAAATTTTTACAAAATAGGGGTTGGGTTAGAAAAAGCCATTTCATGAAAAAAACATATGCACTTAAGATTTATTTTTGCCTTTTAAAAATAGTGTTATACATTTTTACAATAAAAAATCACAAAACAAGTGAAGTTTAAACCATAAGCTGTTTAAAAAATTTAGAAAATCTACATTTTGAGGGAAATACGGAAATGTTGAAATTGCCCCTAAAAAGCATGAAAATGGGACAAAACTTTCCTATATCAACACCAACATATGAATTTGAGGGGTTGAATTTGTTCATTCCTTCTATTTACAGCTTTTCGGAAATATGAGAAAAAGTTTAATACTCTAAGCTAGATTTTTTCTATGAAAATAGTCAAAAAGTGGGCAAAAATGCCTAAAAATTAGCAAAAGTGCTAAAATTGGTCACTTTCAAAAATCTGTAGCAAAATAATTTGCACAGCCACCTATGAATTTTTCTTCATATATTGGATTTATGGGATAAGAACATTGCAAAAATCAAGGTTTGAAAAAAAGTTAAATACTTTAAAATTTTGGCTCCTCACCAGAGTACATCCTTAATAGTTAAGCAACTTTTTAATGTCATCAGCTAGTATGAACACTAGGATTCCAAAAATATGATTCTAATTTTGGTAAATTTCAAGGAACTCTCAAAGACCAATGACTTTTTGGAATTTTACCTAGCAACCATATCTTTTTTGATGCCTTTTAGTTTCAATGATCATTTTCAATTGTCAGATTGCAATAACTTTGATTCTAATTTTGGTAAAGTTCCTGAAACTCTCAAAGACCCATATATTTTTTGGAATTCTACCTAGCAACCATATCTTTTTTCAATTCCTTACAGTAAAAATGATGATTTTCAACAGTCAGGTTGCAAAAATCTTTGATTCTAATTTTGATAATTTCCTGAAATTCTCTGAAACCTGTACTTTTTGAAATTCTACCTAGCAACCATATCTTTTTGGCATTTTACAATAACAATGATCATTTCAACAAAAAGAAATTTAGTTTCAAAAACACTTGTCTTTTTTTTACAAGGGGAGGGGTCCAAAAAAGGGGAAGCGGGGGGATCACAATATTTGATTGGCCGTGTTTCATTGACTATGTTAGATTACACAAGTGAATACCTGTAAAGTCTGACAGTTCATAAACTTACATTTACCTAAATACCTTTTGAACACATTTTAAATAGAGCAAGATATGATAAATGTGAGAATATTTCATAAGATGCAAGGATTGTCCCTTTTCAAAAGCTCTTTGCAACACAAGTTTTGAGAATAAAAGCCACAGTTGCCTGTCTGACTTTCTTGAATGTATTGCCTTATAAAAACTGAGTTCTAATTATAATATAATAATAATATTATTATATATAGCGTTCTGAAGATCCATAGGTATCCATAGGTATAACTTTACAGAAAAAGTCAGTGAAACCAACATTTATTCACCTTTATGGTTTTGTTGCTATCTCACATTACTTCTGTCTTCACTGCTGTAGATTGTGAATGGGCCAACATTGACTATGGACATCTTAAAGAAATATAAATTTACTTTGGACATCTAAAATAAATATAGATTTATTATTTCCATGATCCTGACATACATGGGACCTCAAAAAGTTACATATCATATAATTTGAATGATCAAATAAATACTGTCTATCAAAGAAAACTTAGTATCAATGTTAAAAGTGATTCACATTGAATAAAAAAATTAATACAGTACAGCCAGAGCAGACAAAAAAGTCTAGAAGGCTTGAAGGACATTCGGTCAGGCAAATAAGAAAAAGTTGCCAGACCGAAGAAATATTCACAGGACCTACTTTTTCAGGACATAGAGCAGATGTCAATGTTTTCCCTGAAATTTTGGTCCTGTTAGTTGAAAATTTTGCTAGACCGACTGAAGTTTTGCTTGATTTGTCCTTCGGTCAGGCAGAATTGGATATGTCTGCCAGAGACTTACCATGATAAATAACTGTGATAGACATATTACTCTGCTTACTGACATGCTTTGATCAACAGTTGAAGTGATTCTGTCTTCCACCTCAAAAGAAATGATGTTTAGACATGTATAGGCCTTTTCAAAAAGTCATTTGGTCCGCCCTTCAATTTGGCATTTACAAATGTAAATACAAATAAACAGTTCCGGTTATCAACCCAACACAGCAAGTTTTGTTCATCCTGAACACAGTTCATAAAACTGTTCATATTTAGATTACAATGTCATAGTTTACTGTGGTTTGTCTCATTCTGTTGCTTCTGTCAAGTTCTTTTGAATTCTCACTGTTTTTTTTGTTTCATCTATCTTTACAGAAATTGTTAGTAAAACAAACTTCCTCTGTAGTTTTAACGTTTTATTGCTTACTTTCACCCAAGGTGACATAGCAAATTAGTTGATGTCTACAATGGACATCTACAATAAATATAAATGTACTTTCCTGACAGGGATCATGTCAGTCTGGCCTTACAACTATTTGGCCTCAGTTATTTTTATTATAATTATATTAACAGTACATGTATGATAATTATTTGACCGTGTTCTTTAAAAGATATTTTCAGCAGTCAGTATTTATTTTAACTATTGCCAAAATTTATTTATTTAAAGGATAATGGCCAGTGATTCTGGAACTGATGGTAAGAGATTATTAAGAAAGGCATCATCAAACAAGATGGTGCTGAAGGAGAAAGTGGTACAGATTTATGAAGTTTTCTTCCAGGTATGGTTAGAATTAGATAAAAAAGGTGAAAAGAAATGGTTTTGTCCTTCTCAAAAATGATATAACAATTTTGGCAGCAACTTTGTTCAGTTACCACAAATTGGCATGGAAATCTACACATACTTTATGCAAGAAATTTACAAATCAATGAAAGTTGGAAAACTTGTATTGCATGTACATGTAGGTTGCGTGCTATCCATCATTTGTAAATTGAGTAAAAGTTTGAATTTGTTATTGAGAAATACATAGCAATAATAATTATAATTAGTTTATGTACCAAAAATGGATTTATGACAAATATCCTGGACTTCTTGTTGCTGTAATACCAGATAAATAACTATAATGTTCTTATATAGTATGGATGTGTATATAACTATTTCATCTTTGTTTACCAAAATTTTATTTTGTAAAATATGTGATTTTAGGGAGAAGATCCTTCCATTGACAAGCCAAATTTTTGGGATGAGTTCTTTCTCCTGAAAGTAAGTGAATTGTTTAGAAGGGCATATTTGCAAAGAAAAAGTGTTTTGTTGAGCAGGTTGTTAACAAAGAGAAAGGCATTTTTATACATAAAACAACAATACTAAAGGGGCATAATCAGTTCCAGTAAACAATTAAAATGGAACTTTGATGCCTGGAGCCTCCAAGGGACTGATTAAAGCAGTTAAAGCCAGAGAGGTGTTAGAACTATTGTAGATCGAACTGTGTATAAATTCAAACAAAGGGTCCAAATTAAGGGTTTGAGATATCAATGGGGTTCCAGTTTGAGCCATCAATATTCAACTGTAGTAGGCAATTGCAGTTTTGGATGTATATTGTTATACAGTTCCATTTAGATTTATACCCTGTTTCCTCATCTTCAAATCTGCTTTGGAATTCAATATGCATGATAAAAAAACCTCTGTTTAAGAGTGCTTCATTTTTAATTTCTGGTCTAATTTTCATCATGTTCATATAAGTAGACATAAAATTAAAAGCATTTTCTACCAGTAATTTTGAAACCATTTTGTGTTTACATGATAATTTTTATTGACAAAATTAAAATATAGAGTAAAATTTATGACATGTTGATTTATTAAATTCTGCCCCATTTTTTTCAGGCTAAGAAAAAATTATTTTGATTTTATTTACTCAATTTTGTTAACTTTCTTTTTTTAATTTTACATAAATTTTCACTTAAATGATAACAAATGAAAAATAAAATTTACCCATTCAATAGGTTAAATGAGGATATTGCAACATTTTTATAGTGGCCTTCAGCAGACATGTCAAAAACTGCCAGACCGACATACAAGTGTGGTTAAAATAATCAAGCCAGCCTCGTGGTATTTTTAAGCACACCAAATGTCTGGTAAAAAATTTACCTCTATCTCAGTATGCAAAGTTTCAGTTTGCAAATTTGTTTTAGTTTGGTATTTTTTCAATGTGTCTGCCTTGTTGGGATATTTTTGTTATATCATACCCTCCTTAAATGAAGTTAAGGGGATATATGGGAATCACTGTGTCTGTCTGTCCATACTTTTTGTAAGCACAACTCTTCTTAAATCACTGGAAAAGTTCTCATGAAACTTTACACAAAGGAGGGACAGCATATGGAGACGTGAATGAAGGAAATTGATTATTGTCCGAAACTCGGAAGGGGAGATAATTCGATTTTGAGTTTTCTTTGTTTCTGTCTGCACAGAATACCTTGTAAGAGCAACTCCTCTTGAATCACTTGAAGGATTTTTATGAAACTTTACACAAAGGAAGAACACTATATGGAGATGTGCGTGAAGGAATATTAATATTGTAAGAAGCCAGAAAGGGGAGATAATTTGACTTTGACTTTTCATTGATTCTATCTGTACAGCATACCTCGTAAGCGCAGCTCTTCCTAAACCTCTTGAAGGATTTTGATGAAACTTGCACAAAGGAACTACATTCTGTGGAGATGTGGATGAAGGAATACAAAATGTATAATTTATTGTTGAAAGCCTAGGAAGGGGAGTTAACTCCAGTTAAATTTTTATTAATTCTGTCTGCGCAGAATTCCTCGCAAGCACAACTCCTCGCAAGCACAACTCCTCTTAAATCACCTGAAGAATTTTGATGAAACTCTGCACAAAAGAAGAACATCATATATGGAGATGTGTGTGAAGGAATATGATTATTGTTGGAAGATAGGAAGGGGAGGTAATTTGAATTGTGGTAATTTTTTTTTCAGATTTTGACAGAAAAATTTCATGGAAACTCTTGAAAAAGTTATTTTTGGAGAATAATATTGTGTCTTTACTTGTATTATGTCCACACCTTGTACTATGTCCACACCCATCTAAATTTGAATTTACCGTATTGATTCAGGTACAATGAACAGGGGTATACCTGACTGCCATTTGGCGACAACTCATGTTTTGAAAAATGTGACATAAATCTTATTACAATACTGTATAATTTATTTTCGTGGGAATAAACTTTCATGAATTTAATCTTCAAATTTCATGTGGACAAATTTTCGTAGAATTCATAAAATATATAGCAATTACTATTGGTTGAATAAAATTCGTTGGGATTTAATTTCATGGATAAGTCTTATCCACCAAATAAAAGAAATTTAATCCCCCAAGAACATTTCTGCTTATACACTAAATGAAACTTCACCATTTACTTTCTGTAAGATTTTGCACTAGAGATTTGTATTTGTTGTACGTGACAACACATTAATTAATGAATATAAAGCAACATGAAAGTGTTGAAAGAGGAATGTTAATGATTTACTTTTACCAGCAGTTTACAGGTGAATATAACTCACATAGAGGCTGATATTGATAATATCTGTAAATTTTACATGTGAAGATAACTTGTATAGTGGCTGAATTTAAATTAGATAATGTACAGGTGGATATAGTTCAAATACAGGCTGAATTTTAATACTTTATGTAAATTTTACAGGTGAATATATCTCACATAGAAGCTGAATTTGATAAATTGTCCAGTGAAGCTCTTTTGGCTTTAAAGGTAACAATTTTATTTCTTTGAAACTGTTTTAAATTTTCTCCTCTGTTTGCATGCAGGTTTTTAACTCTGATTAATCAACAGTTTTACACAAAAGACAGACATTTATGTCACACTTCACAGAAAATTTCTTTTTGATGTTCAGCAAAGTGTTTTGCTTTTGTATCATTAAGACAGATATTAAAGTATTTGTTAAAATATACATTAAAGCAAAACTGTTCTTTAAAAAAATCATAAGTAATCCTGATGTGACAAAAATTTTGAAGGACTTTCAATGAGCATTATTCACATTGTTAACAGGAAATACGTTTGTAACTATTTTGTAACAATGTATTACCTCTTGACACCTTTCAGGAACAGTATTATATAAAACTTATCACGTAACTCTTTGTTTATTATAGGAAAATTTGAATACCTTGTTCTACAAAGCTGTACAAGCACTGAAAGAAGACAATCCAATTAGAATTATCAATGCATTACATGTAAGTAATATCAACAAGTAAACCAGACTAATAAAAGGGAAGTCTAATGCAATTGTGCTTGTAACTGTACTTTAAATGCGATAAAGTCAAAATTTTCAGGTAATACAAAGTAATGTTTTACTGTCAGGACCCAATGTCCAAAAAGCAGCATCATGGCATGGACACAGACTGGGAGTATGGTGGTTATGCATATTGAGAGATTGCATAGAATGGAAATAGCCATAATAACAATAAAGGCTTTATTCAATGAATGTAACACAGTTAAATAACTGTAATCTTCCCCAAGCTTAATTATAAAACAACATATACTCAACAAAAAAAGTTTAGCAACACATTTTCAACCGTTTTAAATTTAAACAAAAATGCTTAAATGCTGATTAATTTTGATCTTGGCTAAAAATAACCGATATTTGCTCTAAAATCTTCATTTTGTCAGATTGGATGTACAAGATATATCCAACTCAAGTTATGGTCCGAAAATTAACATGGACTTTTTTCCTCGTAGGCGATTTTCAGCTTTTGCAAAAATGTGCATAATAAATCGTTACATAACCAGTTCTGGTAATCAAAAACATTCTGTCGGTTTTCATTGCATAAAAATGAAAAATCTGACATTTTTTGCATATCCCCCTTTTTCAATGTATTTCTTTTTGGGCCGAGTTAGCTTAAAATTAATGCAATATTCAGAATTTATGGACAAATGTTATGCTAATGTTAGTCGAACTCAAATCCAGCTCAGAAATGTACAATTTAATTTAATAATTGAGATTTGGTAACATGAAAAATAGACCCTTTTTATTCATACCAATTGTTGCTTAACTTTTTGTGTTCAGTATAAATACATGTTCACACACACTAAATGTGCTGATATATTGTAACAATACAATTTTATTAATTTTCACAGTTCTGTTTAAAATATTATAAACGTAATGCCCTTGGATGATGGTGTTAGGTTAGATTAACACAAGAGGTAAAAATTATCACCCGAGACAACGTCGAGGGTGATAATTTTTCACCGAGTGTGTTAATCGAACTAACACCTTCATCATTAAAACATTAAAAACACACAAACAAATAGTCGATCAGTACTGTTTTAGTATTGAACTGCATCTTTAACTCCAATAAGATTTGTGACAATGTTCTTTTTCATATGATTGGGTCACTTTTATTTTACTAATGAATCCTCACTGTGTTGAAGAC
>MJUU01011946.1:0-42839 GCA_002080025.1 Modiolus philippinarum | reverse complement strand
ACAATACAGCCGTTTGCTGGGTTTGGTGTTGTCCCTTTGGCGACAACTTATGACCCACATAGGTTTGTGATTGTTCATGCAGTGAGTGTTAGGGTTGCCTTTTGCAGGGTCCGGTGTTGAAACCAGTGGTTACAACTAATGGAACCTCATTTGGTTTAGAAGCGTTTTAGGGTTGAACGGGTTTGAGTGATGGTGTATATATGGTTTGAGAAGGTTCCGAAACGGGGTGTTTGAATATATGCAGATTAATTGCTTTAAATACAATTTTTAGGTGATAGTTTTAGTGACTTTTATTAATTTGCAAGGAGCCCCTGTATATAACTTAGTTGATTGGTTTCGACATTGTTTTAGTTATAGTTTTGTCATTGTGTTAATTATATTTTATAACAAACTTGGTTGACAGATCCTAAGTTTATACTGGAACGAACCCAGTGATCTTGTTTTTTAAGGTTACACGCTACAAATTTGGTGGCAGCGGTGGGATCTGTTCTAAAATAGTTTTGTTATCAAATCTTAATAAAATTTTAACATAGCCAGACCCGAATTTCATGCCGACTCTTGCTCAAACAAGTTTTTAGGTGTGTCTAAAATTTTCAAATCAGGCAAACCAGTTACCAGGATGCTGTTGAACATGGATAGATGATGTGATATGATTTTGATATTTTTTAGGAAAAAGGTATATACGTTCTATGGCTAATATACCAGAAAAAAAAAACAGAAAAGGTCATTTCATAACGATACTTCGTTTTTGTTGAATCTATGATGAAGAGAAGGAGACTGAAGGGATTATTTAATATATGACAAATGGGAGCAAGTATTATATAAAAAAATGCATTTCAAATTTTCTTTGCTATTTGTTTTTGATATATACAGAGATATTAAACTTTGATTGAGAGATTTTGTTCATTATTCTAGCCTGTATCGTTTCTAAAAGGATTTCGCCCAAACAGTTAATTAATGCTCTTATGAAAGACTGCTGATTTGTGGAGTTGGAACTGTTTAGGGTTTTATATGTTGTAATATGACATTATGTTATATTTCGGCATATATGTTGTAATATGACATGTGGTCATATTTTTGGGCATTTATATTTTGCTTCCAGACTGTGTTTGGAACAAATGTAATTGTCTTGTGATGTTTAGGTCATTAGAGATGTGTCATAGTGTAAAAATGTCAAAAATATCAAATCATGTATTTTGCATCTTTTCGTGTCATGTTTGGTATCAAAAGTATTCATTTTCCGTTTACAATCTCTTTTTAACATTTTCATTTTAAAATAATTTTGTATTTATCGAACTTTTAATATTTTACTTATTTTTGGCATGATATTAATTTCTAATTATACCGGCGTCCCAACAATTATTTGTGGATTATCAAAGATAAAGAATACAAGATAAGCTGTGGACAACAATGCCGAGTTAATTTATTTAACATGTCAAAACGTATTAAAAGTGGAGTAAATAATAGTTAATTGACACTTGAACTTTTTATTACGAAAAGTGGCGGAGAATGAGTGCCGACCCGCGTTACCTCTTGCAGCCAAGATGAGTGTTCCCCGTATCGTGTAAAAATGGAAAACGGATCAACACCAGTCCTGGTTACTCTGATTTTGGATTTACAGAAAAATGACTGCTTTTTGTGAGTAACATTTTACATAGCATTAAACATTGAAAATGACAAAGTAGTACGTTAATAATCAGTTGAAGCTCAAGGCATGTGAACGAAAAACAATAACGATAGGCAATGAAGGACACAAGATGACAACGTCTAAAACATCGACTGGATCCAATGTACCGTTAACTTCTTCCGGAATTTGAATATTCAGTGGATAATTTTGACATAGAAGTGGATGAAAAATAATAATGTGTGCGATTTTGTGTGTGAAAATATAGTTTATTATTGTGCACGGTGGAATTCCCGTGAAGCTGCGAAGAAGACCAGCCTAGTTTGGATGTCCATGTATGATGACTCGGTCATGTAGTATTACAATTGTGACAATTTAAAAGTAACAATTATATTGAAATGAACAGGTGTATCCGAATATCAGATGAGTTGACCCTTGTATTGGTCTTTAGGATTTTGGCTATGTTTGATTTGTCCGGGATCCCTATATTTAATTTTCTTTTCATATTTCAAAATTATTTTGGATTTTTTTTTTTCTTTAAATCTATTTAAAAATAATGTGTTGTTGTCAATTTTTCACAAGACGTTGTGAGTAAAATAGTGCTAAGTATGCCTGATCAGCATACACCCGACAAACAGCACATTACAATTTTTTTTTTGCTTTAAATTGTTTTGGGTAAATTATCGACAAGTCAACAGTCCCATTCTTGTGATCATGGTCCTTAAAGCTCCCTTGATGATACAACCTGTAGTAGTTATTAAAGTATTTTTTTTTATTTACGATTTTTAAAAACAAACATTCTGCACATACCCACAGAATAAATTTATATTAATTATTTTCGCAAATGATCATCAAATCTAAATCGTTTCTCATATTTTAACTGGCCAATTAAGGCAAACTATTTTTATCCATTTTACCGGGACAAATTAGTCCTAGATGTATTGTTTAATTCGTACTAATATATACATTTTTTATACCTGAGGTCTTTAGTATGGACTTGCTATCCAAAGCTATGTAAGCATTTCTGATAGCCGTAAGTCGTACAAGATATTGACCTACAGGTTATCTGTTAAAATGCAAAAAGGTATTTCTGTCCTGGTACAAAGCTACCATAAATTAGGACCAAAACCATGCATGGAAATAGATTTCTTTATTGGTACGCAAATTATGAACAATTAACATCTTTATCTTGTGAAGAAATAGTTAAAATTGTAAGCTGTCAATACTGCTTTATTTTTTTCGGATAGATTGCTATTTAATCAAGCTTCGGGGTCCGAAGCTAACGGGCGTTGGGAGAATTGTCATAGTGTAAAAATGTCCAAAATATCAAATCATGTATTTTGCATCTTTTCGTGTCATGTTTGGTATCAAAAGTATTCATTTTCCGTTTACAATCTCTTTTTAACATTTTCATTTTAAAATAATTTTGTATTTATCGAACTTTTAATATTTTACTTATTTTTGGCATGATATTAATTTCTAATTATACCGGCGTCCCAACAATTATTTGTGGATTATCAAAGATAAAGAATACAAGATAAGCTGTGGACAACAATGCCGAGTTAATTTATTTAACATGTCAAAACGTATTAAAAGTGGAGTAAATAATAGTTAATTGACACTTGAACTTTTTAAAATTCTTTTTTATTATTGGTTAAAGTGGTTTCCGGGGGTTTCCAAAAACAAAACAGGGGTTTTAGTATAAAAACTTGGAAAAGCGTCGTCTCAAAAAAAAAAAGAAGGAGAGATTTCGACTTTCGAAAATGTAATTTAAGTGTCGAGCTCCGCTCGGCGAGCGGAAAGTTTTCATGTATATATTTTGTATATATTATGTATGAACTATGTGATGTCTGCAGAAAATAAAATATGTGAACGTTCATGTATCCAGATGTTTCATTTAAACAGTTATGTATATTGAATACGGTGTCATTGAAATCCCGTATCTCTGTTCACCGGACGACTTCAACATCACTCTGACTTCTGACTTCATATGGAAAATTCATGACAGAACTATATTTCATCCTTACATCTATTTTCATCGAGTTATACAAAAAAATTCTATTACGAAAGATGACTTAATTTGTAGCCTGTGTGGCTACTGCAGAAACAGTTCGTATGCAGCAGTTGGAATTATGTTTGATGTTTTCAGCTAGTTTGTTAATCTGGACGGTTTCACGAATGTGTTTGAGTTGGAGTAGTTAAGGTCATGCGAGGACGCATGAGGTCGGAGGCGTTGGTAGTGTAGCGAAATCAGTAAATCATCACTTTACTAGTTTGATGAAATCAACACTTCATTGTTATTACCAAAACGAACCCAGTGATCTTGTTGTAAAGGTTACACGCTACATAATTATCTGAAACTATATTTTTCATTATTTCTAGTATTTATGATGGTGAAAATCAGTAACTGACACCCCACTGTCATGCCATGGTCAACATTGTCTTATATTTTCTTATATTTTCTATGTTAATTGTAATGCCATAACCATTTATTATGAATGTGTTTGAGCTATAAAATATTATTATTATTATTATTATTTTAACGGAAAAAACTGGATCTTATAAATTAAGTCGGGAATTTGTAAAATCTTTTCAGAAAAAAATCTATTACGGGATTCTAGAAAATAAAATATTTGGAAAATTTATAAATAAAAAGTTATTTTTCAATGGAGCAACAAGGAGAAAAAGAATGTTTTTAGGCTTACCTTTTGAGAAAATTGATAATCCTCTATTCATAAAAATATTCCCTTTTTTTTTAAAGTGATATTACCTAATTATACCCCACCACGCGTAGTGGCTAGGTATTATATGATTCCCTCAGTCTTGTGTCCGTCCGTCCCCCGAAGATTTTCAACTGTTAACTTGTGATCGAAATAACATACTGTCTTCAAACTTGGTATGCAAGTTTTTTACCACAAAACTCGGGCCCAGTTCGATTTCGGGCTCAGAAGTCCAAGGCGTTCTGGAGTTATTCTTTTCAAACTTTGAAATTTTGTGAAATTTAGCGTTTCTATGCCCCTTGAAACTTTATGGAAAAGTTGTGGTTCCGACTGATAACTATCGAACGAAACAAAATACGGTCTTCATACTTTGTCCACAAAATTCAGGCCAAGTTCAGCGGTCCAATGGGTTTTGCAGTTATGCCCCTTGAAATTTTGAAGTTTCGGGAACCACGACAGGTTATCATGTAATGCACCTTTTCTATTTTTATTGAACAGAACGGTATTCACACAATGATATTTTGTTAATTTAAATCACATGTTAAGCATGATCAATATATCCGTGTGTTATTTTTTGATGTGCAAGTTATTGATAAGTTTAATTTTGTATCTTATTATATCAGCTTAATTTGGCAAAAAAAAATAATAATAAACCCGCTTCAATCCATTCTGCAAGTATGATTAGATTGTAAATTACTTTATGAAAAAGAGAGGAAATGGGGTAAATATCAAGGAGACAACATCCCATCGACCCAAAATAAAGCATCTAGGTGTGACGTCACCGTACGTCTTCAACACAGTGCCGGAGGAACTTCACATCATATAGCAACTTCCCTAAATGGTCCCCAAAAAGGTAAAAAAGTGAATAAATCAATGGAAACAAACCATATCCAATAACCCAAATATCAAGAGACTAAAATTTTATAAGAAGACAAGGACAAGACAATGACCAACATATTCCCGACTCGTGACAGGCTCAAAATTTTCGGTGGAGTTAAACTCGTTTTCTTGGATCCACACCCTCCCCCATGTGTGGTGATTGGCTAAAAATAAATACAAAAAAGACCTTCGATGAAACCATGTTCCATTTGGTTTAGATTAAAATTGTTCAATAAACCCAACAGTTCTCGCCACAATATAGCTGAAATCTTGCTGAAGTTGGCGTAAAACATCAATGAATCAATCAATCAATCCATTTGGTTTAGTTTCTGCTATTTTTTATCGTTCCTGTATTCATCTAATCCCTCAGTATATTGTTTACACCAATTTGTTTGCAATTAAGACATGTAAGAGTACATAAATAAAGGTCAAGCGAAAGTTATGCATGTACTTCAGATGCCATGATAGGATCATAAGTCACATTTCAAACAAAGCCTAGCAAATGGCGGATCAGAGGTCTTCTGAGCTTGTTTTCGTGCAGAATTTCGACAAAATTGATAAAAATTGCATAAAATCCCCTTTCTCTGAAATCCCATTAGAATCCATTTTACGAAGGCTGGGTAGTGGATTATGAGTGTAAAGACATGATTTAGGGAATGGTTAAAAAAAATTATATTTGATTTAAACAATAGCGATGTTACATACCATGTGCAGAATACCCACCATATTTAGTCCTTTGTGCTAACAGGTAAATATACAAATTATATATTGGATATATTGATTATATACAGGTAGACTTCCTGGTTGTGACGGGTGATTTTAAAACGTACCGCAATTATAAATTTGTTTTGGAATGGCGACAGAAAAAAATGATAAAAGAGTCATACTTTAAAAGTTTTTCAGTCCATTCCTCTCTCCGGTATAAATCGTTATTATTCCAGCATATTGTACCGACTTATTGGTATACACATACCATGATAATAATAATAATAAATATGTTTATTCCAATCAAGGGCCTATGCAGGGCAAAGTCATTACAAGTATTACATTATTACATATATAGAAAAAAAAACAGTCATATACAATAAATAGTATGTATCCAGAGACGATTAAACACATGTTATTAAATGTCTCTGGTTTATCACAAGTGAATGTTGCCGATTATGTACTAGAGGTGGCACAAAGTCTAGAGATTTCAAGTGAAAAATATAGTATAAAGAATATATAATAAATAAAATAAAAAGAGGATGATAGAGAGGTGACAACAATTCACCTCGTGACTAGTGCAAGAAACCAAGTACTGTTTGTAGTAGTTGATCAGATGCAAGAGTCACCAAGGGCCGATGCATATAGGAATCTATTATCACTATGTTAACCAGTCAGTCTCCTTTCACCTTGCATTTGGCGACAAATTAAATTTAACACGGAAATGACAATCTAAAATAAGAGGAATCCACCTCGTGACTAGTGCAAAAAAACAAGTGCTGTACAAGGCAGTTGATTAGATGCAAGAGTCACCAAGGGCCGGTGCTTCTTGGATAACTCAATATTATGTATGTCATATATGCATTTAGCTGTGCATTTTGCTCCTATGATGGGTCGATTTAAAAACATGCCCAAATGTTGTAATAAATCATGTAAGGTGGGCTTTGGCAAGTCCATTTCCGAGGAATAAAATTAATATATGCCAGACATGTAAGCTATTTTTTTTAATTTACAGTGTTTCAAGAGAGACCTTAGGGGCCGACCATTTAACTTGAAAAGTGGGGGTTATGGTTTTTCTTTTCTGGACTGAATTTTTTTTTGGCGCTTCGCGCGGAAAAAAATATTTATTTTTTAAGCATGTATCAACAAAATATTTTTTTTTCAAAACTAGCATTATTTTGGGGAGCAGAAAGCCTCCTTCAGAATATTTTTTTCAGCAAATTCGCAGCCAAAATATTTTTTTCACAAAACATCGGATTCAAAATTTTTTTTGGAAAAAAACCATAGGTCCCCCTTCAGGTTAAATGGTCGGTCCCTTATACGAAAAGTCTTGCTAGCAGCTAAAACTTTTTCACAAGTTGACAAAAAAGTAGGTCCACTGAAATTGATCAATAAATAAATTGATTTATGACGAATGCAAAATTATGGTGTGAAAAGTAAGACTTATACATGTGTGACTGGTCATTGTCCAGTCTCTATCCTAATTTTCTGTAAATTTGTAAAAAAAAAAGTTTTAGCTGCTAGCTAGAATTTTGGTATAAGGTCTCGCTTGAAAAATTGTAATTGCAAACATAAATCCATCAGGGTTGTGATAATACAAAATATAACTTTATCAATGCAAAAGACAATTCCAATTAGGAACTAAAGCATACAATACTAGTACATAACATAAAAACAATAAACATGAATTCCAACTATTTAGATATTTTTTTTCTTTTCAGTTCTAATGACTGTTTTATAAAGGATACAACTGCTTTAATATCATCAGATGTTTCAGGGTCTAGAAGCATTTTTATTGTATTTACTTTTGATAATTACAAATTCAGCATAAAATTACATTATAAAGACATCATTGGTCTCCCTTCCTCAGTACTAGTTCTAATGAGGGTCCTCATGGGGGGGGGGTCATAGGAATCAAATAATCATTAAATTTTTGATTGGTAATCAAGTAATCATTAAATTTCTACCTTGGTAATCAATAAATTTTTGGCTTAGTAATAAAAAAGTATATAAAAATGAAAGCTAATAATCAAATAATCATTAAATAAATGCCCTCGTAATCAAATAATCATTAAAAAAATGCCTTGATAATCAGGTAATCAAGAAACCCATGACGGGCCTCTCTAATGACTATTAGCAGTCGGGCATGGCTGTAAATAGCCTTTCTGTCCATGTTAGCCATTTTACAGTGTTTGGGAAAACGGAACTACTCGAAGGACACCGAGAAACAAAACGGAGTGTATAAATATTTGCCTTTCCAAATGACATGCAGTCAGTTTAGTTTAGTTCTGGAGGTCATATACCACAAATTTTAACAAACAAAAAAAATCTGTGACAATTGCATTCAAATGACAAGTTCATTGGCTTATTTTTTTTTATCTAAAAAAATGGCATTTTGTTTTTTGCTTTGGAACCCACTATACGAACAAGACCAATACTAATCAGCCCAGTCACACAAAATGCAAAACAAATATTATACGCCGATATTGTCCCCCCCCCCCATAGTCGCACTACGTACAAAACAGTCAAGATCGGTTAAACTATATGTGCACAAGAATAATACATGCAGCATTTTTCGCACTATTTACAAGACAAATATCATATTCAGCTATATGAACAATGTTAATTCTTCATTGTATTAAAAGATTTTTTGGATTGTTGTACTGATTTGATAAGTTGCATTGGTTTCTATGTATTCCAAACAACTATGTATTGACCATGTCAGAGACATTTAAATACGTGTTTTATATGTCTCTGGCCATGTCAATCATAATTTGGAATGAACTTTCTAAGTTTGTTATTGTTTATTTTCATGGATGTAATGCTACGGCTCAAATGTACTACCAGTTCACATTAATAAACAAAATATTAATCCACGGAAGGAATTTTTAGAAAATGTTTTAAATATATATCAAAATTTTGATTCTTATGATAAATTAAACAAATTAATTCTTTGTCTGACATGCACCAAAATTATGCAGTATACCGTTCCATTCATAAAAAAGTCGTGGTCACTGAGGGGAGTGGACTCAAGCACTGCATAATATTTTGTTGTTGCTTTGTATGTATGTTATTGTTGTATCATCGTTTGTATTATGTATTGTATATATGCCTTCAGCCCTTCGGGGCATAATTGTGCATTTATTTGAATAAAGTGTAAGATAATTTAGAATAAAATTTATTAATTTTCCATTGTATATATGGACAGTCGAAAAAAATAATTAAGTAGCAGTTAAATTGATTACATGCCAGTGTATATTGTAATTAGGTTTTATCTTTTGATATCAAGACATGTACATATACATAGATATTGTCATGCAGGTCACCGGTTTAGATCATGTACTTGATTATTCTTTTATAATCGAAAAAGAAAATCCTCTATAGCTCCGTTGTTTTTCTGTCCAGATTTTAACTAAACCAAAACAATTTCTATATTAGAAAAATCCCGCAATAAAACCAAACTATGAATTCTTGGCGAGACAGGGAAATAGAAAAAAACACAAAACCGAACAAAGACAGTATAACATTGCCCGGACTTGGACGCAAGGTTTGTTTCAGGGTGAAATCGAATCACACTGACTCGGGGTAGAACAAATTACTGTTTTACACCGGTAAAGTTATTTTCAGACATTGCATGTTATCAAATGACAAACAATATGAATAAAAGTACGAATTTCCTGTTTAAAATTTTAATAAGGACATTAGAATATCGTAAGAACAAAGACTGTACCGTTATTTGCAAAAATAAGTCCAGAGTCAAGCATGGCTATACCGAGTAAACGTGAGATACACTTTAAGAAATCGGACATTCAAAATCAAAGTGCCCTCAGTGAAAACCTCTTGAAAACCGATACTACCACCAAGCATATGTCCTGTTTCATATACGGCACCCGTCATACTGATTGTTATCCTCCAAATAAACTGTTAAACTTATATAAAAAAGCATAATTCATTTTAACATTATGTTTTTATTGCAAAAATCGTCAACATCTGTGTTCTGGTCGTCAAATACCCCCTGAAAAATATATGTTATTAAGTTATAAAATCACTGAACATTTTTTTAGAAGCAAAGTAAGATTAACAAATAACAAACGAGTGAACTATAGTGTAAAGATTCTGCATTTGCGTCAAATTTTCGTCATTTGTGAATATTTTCTTGTTCGTCGGCTCATCATTTTTATTTATTAACCGAAATTTTCTTTACAAGAAAATAACATGTATGTCTGGCAATTTTTCCCAATAAAAATATCTTCATTATGATTGGTCGGTGTTGTAAGGAAACCATGCAGAGTTTATTTTTTCGAAAAATAAATCATGACAATAATCTATAGTAAGGAAAAAGTTGGAATCAAATACAGAGAGAGAGCATTGGTTTGAATGCATAAATTTGAAATATAGTTAATAAAAGCGGGAGTCATTTACTGTGGTACATTTTCGGCTTTCGCTTGAATCTTTCGGACTTCATTTGTGTGTGTGTGTGTGTGTGTGTGTGTGTGTGTGTGTGTGTGTGTGTGTGGATCGCGCTTACAAATAAATTTCTTGCAAAATTTTAATTACTGCTAAAATATTGAAGGAAACTGCTTTAAATATATGAATTTATAACACAAGAAAGTAAATGGAATTGTAAAAGGTGCAAAAGTCATCTGGATTGTTTCTCAAATGAAATTATTCCTTAACTTTTAAAACGATATTGAATACTCACCTTAATATACAAGTTTATAACACTGTCAGACTGTTCAACCTGAGATAAATCCTGTGGCGTTGGATACAATGGCGAACAGGGTCAACCATGCCACTGAAACATAGGAATAATACATTGATAATTGGTATTTAAATCACATGGAATAATGCAGAACTTTAATTTTATTTTAATACTTAAAGTTGACGGAGACTTTTCAAAGCCAAGATCCTAGTGGTAAGAATTTCAGTCAGTTTATTGTTACAGTATCTCCCTCCGAGTGAAGTTTCTACATGCTATTTTATGTTTTGCAGTTTGTGTGTGTTTGGTTGTTCTCCTTTTTCTTTTACATTGTAATTTTTGCCGATATACATGTTGTTCATTTGTTGTTTAATAAAAAAATGAATTTGAATGAGATAATACCATTTTGTAAATGTTAATTGTCTTTGAAATACAAAATTTTGCGAAAGAAGTCACTTATACCAATACGAAAGACGTGATTTTATTCATTATAAAACAGTAACTTCGGTATTTAGTTATTTACAGTAACCTCGGTATTTAGTTATTTATTCCAAAAATTTAGTTATATGAAAATTATGTTTTAATATTTTCTGTTGCATTTTTTTCGGAGATGACAAAATCAAATAAAAGTAAACACCAAAACATTTCATTTGTTTAAAAAAGAAAAACATCCGATAATTTAAGACGAAAGAGGGCTGTTAACTGACGAAATCTTGCTTTTCATATTTCAACTATTCGCGAAATATCAACTTACAAAAATTGACAGTTAAAGTTGACTGCTTCGGCATGTACTCAAATATTTAGGAAACCAAACAAAATTTTACAAAAGATCAAAAGTAGACACCATTGAATAGACCAACACCATAAGCTTACACGTAGGAAAAATATCCCAACAAAAATTGCTAACGCTAAATTTTTGGAAAATCGCAATATATTATTAATGAATAAAATAAAATGAAAAGCATATAAAATGTACAAATTTAAAAATAGACGAAGGCAAATTCTTCGAAAATGTGAAAATTTCATTTTTATCTATTCATTTAATAATTTCAATTTACGGTATTAAATTTTACCACATCCGTACTTTGATGAGAAATTTTTGAAAATTCAGAATGATAGATTTACAATTGACTTAAATTTAAGAAAAAAAAATAAGATAAACTCACCTAAGTTAGACAAGAAAGCTCTTCTGTTATCTGCGTTAATTTCACGTATAATAGGTCCTAGCAAACTTCTTCTTGTTGGTGCTGGTCTTGAGGGGTAAGGATAATAGACAGCGCGGCCAGGAACACGTTTTACGTAGTTGTATACAAGAGCTTGTCCTTGTCCCTTGCCGTATCCACCACCTTTGCCGTATGATTGATACCCGCCCCCATAGCCACCATATCCACCACCGTATCCACTCCCATATCCACCACCGTAGCCACCACCGTATCCTCCGCTGTAGCCCCCATAACCGCCGCTGTATCCTTTGTAAGAATTTCCGTATCCTTCAGCGTTGACCAGAACGATTGCAATTATACATGGAACTACGAGGAACAGAAGTTTCTTCATTTTTGGAAATTAGTGAATCCCCGACTTGGTAGAAATCTGAATTGGAGATTGTTGAAATATTCTCAACATTCAGGTTTTATACCGATCCATGTCAGTGACCATTACGACACAGAATCGCCAAACCGAAAAACCACGTGAAATCAATCCGCTTTCCATCCCTGGGGTATTTCATGACAACATACTAGTAGTATTGTATAACCAACGATTCGAAGACTAGTTGAAAAGTTTATCCTATCTGTACAACATAATGACACACCGGGTTACAATTCTAAGATGCAGTACCTTTTCCATCAGACTAAAAAGTAATGTAAATCTACTAAATCCAGAGATGGGGAAATATGGCGCTATAAAGACTAAAAGAGATATGCATCATTTATACGATATAAAAAGAATTATATAAAATTGTGCCCAAAATAAACACCTTTCGTATTGTATATTGTATGTGTCTAATTTAGACTTAAACTATATTTTTGTTGAAAAATCAGTAAGTACTGACCATTGTCAGAGTACTGCTTAAGATTTATAAAATGAAATTGTTAAACAAAATATGAGGGTTCGTTGGCAAAAGATTTTACTGCTGTTGAATGAATAAAACAAGCGAAGTCCAAAAATCTGCCAAAAATACCAAAACGAGACCAGAGAGCATCCTAAAAGAGTATGCATATGGGAAAATAAACAAAACAATATGCGTACAAAAGTACATTGTCATATCTTTGACTTTACAGTAGCTGGCTGACAGTAAACTGTATTATTTGAATGCAATTATTAATAAATTATTTTAAAATTTGGGGGCACCATGTCAGCTCCGATCTTCAGCATTACTTTTAAAAGGTATGACTCGGGGCTCCATCATAAGGTCTCCGGGCTCCAACCCCAAACTTCGGGTTCCAACACTAAGGCTTCGGTCTCTACTCACAGGGTTCGGAGCTCCACTCACTGAGCTTCGGGTCAGGGTTCCAATTTGGTTTTTCGGTTTAACAATCTTATTATAGGCTTCAAATGTTAGCGCCAAATTTTGGATAATGTTTTTATTCTTACATTTTTGCAATCATAAGCAATTAATTTGAAGTGGATTACCTTATAAACATGTGTTATGAGCTTTTTACCGGTAAAAACCATTTGTTGCACATTATCTCGTGGATTATTGTGCCCACATCTCATCATTTTATCATGTCAAGTTATCTTACTTTTGACTTGATTGGTGCCCTGTGCAATGCTGTGGTTAGCGTTGCCATTCTTTTCTGTTAGTCTTTTTGTCGGACAACGGATGACAGTGGTTGTAAGAACACTTTGCCAGTTAATTTTATGTTTGTTGGCGATCCTGCATCCATTGGTAAAGTGACATTGATGTAGCCTTGTTCTACATATATAGCAATGAATTCCGCCCCGTCCGGTGCTAGGGCCGTCTTGAACTTGGTATGGGGTATGAGCAAAGATCATTAATGAAGGCCTCGTGGTGACTTCAAAATGTAGAACAACAATAAAAGCATTGTTCAATTGCTTTGCTTTACCACGTATTTGTAGAGACTTAATTTGTCTCGTGTGCATTTACTCCAAATCCATTAATTGCTCATATTAGCATCTACATTATGTTTCGAGGCGAAACGACTCTTTTTGACTAAGCACAAATGTCGGTCGATACAATTCACTATCGGCCAAGTACGAATCGATGAGATCATTATTGAGAAGCAATTCCAATAAAGAATAAAATCAATTCGCACTTGGCCGATAGTGCAATTGGAGACTTCTGAGACATAAGGTCTTCAGGAATTTTTCAATGTTTAAATTTCTTTCAATCACAATTTTAGCTTGGGTTTTCACGCATGGCTTATTTTGTGTGTCCATTAATATTGATGATTTTTTTCTTTGTTTTCATCAGATTATTTTTGTCATTTGACTTGGCATTGTAGCTATTTCAAATTCTATAACGTATATTTTCGGTCCGGAAAACTGATATCTTTCTTGTGTTAAATTGGCATAAGAATAACATTAATATATCTATACATACTGTAAAGTAAATGCAAATCTATACAAATGTTATACATAAGCATTGTGAATATCTTGCAATATAGAATATAGTTCATAAAAATATTAACTTTATTCAAATACTTATAACCCATTTGGGTTGTAGTACATCACATTTATAATAACAAAACATAAAAGAATTAATGTTTACAATATAAAACAGTTATTTGTCTCCTCTCCTCAGTTCTAATGACTGTTTTAAAAAAGAAACGACTGTTTTAATTTGTTCAGAAGTTGACGGATTTAGTATAATAGTCAACTTTTTTAACTGATTAAGGGAATTAAAATTTAGCTGAGTTCTAGTATAATATTCTAAAAGTTGCTTTCTACAAGATTGATTAATTGCACAATTAAAGAAGAAATGTTCCTCATTGTCCAAGACTTTACAAGTTTTACATAGTCTTTCCTCTCTGGGTATCTTATAGTATCTACCCGTTTCTATTAACAACTCATGGTCACTAACTCTAAATTTTGTTATAAGTTTTCTGTTTTCCTTATTGGGATGAGATAAATAATATGTTTTTTCATTATTTATTTTTAGGGTTTTATACAGAAAATTTTTATTTTGTTCATTTAATTTAGCAATTTTATCACTTATCAGGTTTTTATAATATTCAGTTACAGAATTTTGAATTTTAGATTTCAATTTCAGTGTTTGTTTGTATGAATTACATTCAATCAGACAATTTTTATCAAAATTTATTAACAGACATTTCAAGTGACAATTTCGTTAATCTGAATTAAAACAAACTTTGCCGGATCCAGAGGGGCGAGGGTTCCGGAGTTTGGAACCCTCTTTTCTAGATTTTTTTTAAATTACTTGCAGAATTCGGGCACAGTTGACAAGAAATCGGCGAAAGTAGACTGGATCCCTTTTTTTCTGGAACTCATTCGAAACCCCGAATTTTCGAAGGGTGGATCCGTAGGTGAAAAATATAAAGAACAATTTTTCACTTATCTTTAAGAGGGGTACAAAACACAATCAGCAATTAAAGTGCAGAGGTCTTTAAATAATTCCACCTTCAAACTTGTATGATAATGTATAGTGCCCCTTGACATGCTGATTTTTTTTTTGAAATTTAAACATAGGTTCCTCACTGTGTTGAAGACCATATGGTGACCCCTAGATGTTTTGTTTTTTGTCGTTTTAACCTGGATATGGGATGTTGTCTCCTTGACATTTACCCCATTTCCTTTCTTTTTCATATTATTTCTTATTATATATATTGTCAACACAAAAAGGGCAACAACACCTGTAAGGATTTAACAAAGTCAATGATGCTGTGTATTTTAGCAATAAGCAGTTATAGTTTATAGTTATCG
Source organism: Modiolus philippinarum (assembly GCA_002080025.1). Lineage (NCBI taxonomy): Eukaryota > Metazoa > Mollusca > Bivalvia > Mytilida > Modiolidae > Modiolus > Modiolus philippinarum. Next base: position 27,310 of record MJUU01011946.1, on the reverse strand, counting down.
CCAGTTTGATTTGTCAATTTTGAAGGAGTTTTTCTTTCCGACCCATGAAACACTAAGGCATGAACGATTTTCAGGGGACCTGACATTCTTTTTGAAAAAAAATCTTGCCCCGATTTTTGCCCCCAAAAATTATCTGACCAGCATCTGGATTGAAAAAAAAAATCAGGGGCCTGTTTGATGAACGTGTCCTAAGATGTATATTGTCATTTTATTTGTTATATGCCTTTAGCCCTTAATTGGGCGTAAATTGTGCATTTTCTTGATTAAAGTATTAATTAAAAAAAGCAAACAAACAAAAAAAAAACTAAATACCGACGTTACTTCATATGAAAAAAATTGATTGATAAAAATGTGATAAGTAAAATTATAACCGAAATCAACGTTTTGGCATTTTCTATTTCCACCTTAAAACCGTTATAGTGATTGACCTTATGAGTACCCGGAAAGGTCGTAATGTGACATCTCATACATCATGTGAACTTAAGCCAAATTTATCGTTACAAATAAAATTCTTTAAAGCGTGACCATTGGCTCGTCAATCCTTAACATTATCATATTAAGTAATAAAGTCACCGGTGTATAAAAGCTTAGGGTTGGTACCATTTTGACAATCTCCTGTAAAGTCTGTGCTTGTAACAAGCGGAGATTCAATTCCAATCATGTACAAGCTAGTGTGTCTTCTGGTCCCCTTGTTGTTGAGTGTCATATTGGTATATGGGTTTGATGGTAATTATGGACGTAGACCAATTGTTCTGAGAAACCCAACCACGGCCTACAGGGATGCATTGTATTTAATGAATGCTGGCCAAGGAATTAACAGAGACAGACTGGCGCTATCTTCATACAGAAACCCGAATAGATGGAACTTCCTGTGTAAGTAGCCACTAGTTTTTTGCAATTCCTTTGAAAAACAGCGTTTTTGCTTAAAACAAATAATTAAATTTAAACGGCAATCAGTTTCACTATTTTTTTCGCTTTTTATTTATTATTTCAATGTCCTTTTCTTTATAAATTCATGATTTTAAAATTGAGGCTCCAGTCAAATGGATAAATTTCATTTCAAATTTTCTTGATTTGAAATATGAATTCAAACAGTTTAGTGAGAAACAAATTGAAATGACAATTTCACATACAACACTACCTTTTTGTAAGAGTGACCAAATTTGTCTATGCATCCAACCAAAGTTTATATTCTGTCACCTGCGTATTAGATTCGAGTGTTTTCATTCTTTCTATCATTCACCGTCATCAAATGTTGAAATACCTTGCTGCTGTTTACACTCGTTGAAAAATCCGAGGGGAGGTACGTCCTCTATTTATTTTGGAATATATTAGATACCATTCCCAATGTTCTTCTTTGTTTTAATTGGCATTAAGCATTGAGATTAGCAATTTACACTCTTTTTTTAAATTAATTCAATTCAAATACTTTATTGTCATTAAACTCAAAATAAGTTTGTGACAAAACTACAAAATAACTTCAACAATTCAATTAATATACATCAATAAATTCAACAGTAGTATGTTTTCATGGACTATATAATACATGTATTTGTACATATGTTTTACAGACAATTCTAACTAACTTCATCAATTCTAATTAACCTTTTTCTGTATTTTACAGTACCATTGGGTTGGTTAGCCTTACTCGCATTGAACTTGACATCGATAACTACAGTTGGTTGAGTTGGAAATACGGATATTGTAAATAAATAAAAACAGGTAAGCTTAGTTTATTACAAAAAACAATGTGATATAGATATCTAGGACTAAATTTGAGCATTGGCGATATTGGTATTGACATTCTGGAAACGTGTAATACATTAAAATGCTTGAAAAAGCCACATGCGCAACACCGTATAGACAGTGGGAAAGCCAGCCCGACTTTAGAAAAGAGATATATAAAAGTTAAATTTTTGCAATATTAAATCTTAAGTTATATGAAAAAGAAAGGAAGTGAGGGTAAATGTCAAGGAGACAACATCCCATATCCAGGTAAAAACGACCTAAATCAAAGCATCTAGGGGTCACCGTAGGGTCTTCATCACAGTGAGGAACCTTACTTTATGTTGATATACATTTTATGGTTCTTTGGAAAAAAATATTATCAATTTATTTATTTGCTACTTGCATCGATATTGAATCAAGCAAATACAACATTTTATACCAAAAAAATATATAGTAAACAGTCAAATTTAAACATATACTGCAATATAATCTAGTTGACTCTTTGACCGTGTGGACCCTATATCAGTTCCAATTGTACGGAGTTAAAATGTAGTTGAGACGAATCTTGAATTCAGAATGTTCATTTATAATAATTTCAACAAAATTACGTCTGTAAGTCTCATTAATTTTACAGTATAAAAAGAAATGGGTTTCATCTTCAATATTATTACGTTTTTGACCAAATCTTTGTTCTCTCGGTATTTTTTGTAACGGCCCATTTCCGCTTGTTTATGATCACGAACAAAATTTTGTTAAATGTTTTTTTTTTTCTATTTTTTAAAATTTGTCTTGAGTAAATAATTTTGCAAATGCATTTTCATTAGGCATAAAAATTTAACCGTTCCGACAGTCCGTCAGACAGTCATTGTCCGACATTTCTCTAATGACCAAGGGTATAACACAGAGTTGTATTACAAATCAAATGGTTGACAATTTCACTAGACTTGTTCTCATAATTTTTTAAAGTGAAATATGAAGTTAATAAAAATCAGAGAAATTTTATTTAATCAATTGTTTTATATTTTCATATTTTTTTCAATATTTTGTTAAATACAGGCTTTTTCAAACATATTATGATATCTAATAACTAACATTATACTGAATAACTTTTTTTCTGTTTTTAGGGGAAATGACGACCAGAACACAGCATTGACAGATAAAATAAAATTTATTATTATTTTGATATTTATGATTTGTTGCCTGATACGTTTGGTATTCAGACGCATCTCTAATATCGGATTAGTTCGTTCAAAAATGATTTCTTGTTTCTGTGAAAATATCGAATAAAAGAGACAGAAGGGTAAAGGGGTAAGGAGGGTCCCTTTTCTGATAATTTGTGTTGGGCATTTTCAACTGATTTTGGTGAAATAAATCAGTTGTTAACTGTTTTGGACCATTTGGTGTTTTCAGTGCAGCACTGTTTGTTGTTAATATTAAAAATTGTACTGTTAATAGACTGTTATTGAAACCCCTCTTGCCCTCTAGGGAAACTCTAGGATCAACAACAATGGATACAAAATGACAAAGATAATACAAACAAAAATGATTAAAAAAAACACCACAAAACTAAAGCACTATAGCAGTGTGACTCAATGGGAGTATCATTACAGGTGCTCCGGAAAGGAAAACATGAACTGCACCGTGCGTGGCACTTGTTACAATGAAAGTCTGGTGTTAAGTCTTAGTCAATGTATGTCACTTCGACAATAAATTCTTGATCTACCCAAGGATCTAAATATATAAATGAGCTGACAAAGAGAAAATAAATTGACTAAAATAGCCTTTCGGAAACTTATGTCTCATTAATGCATATGAACATTTCATCAAGAGAAGGGGCAGTCGGAAACGACAGCTTATCCCCTCGTCTGATTGTTGAATGTTTATCTAATATTAAAAGCACTCCGCAAAGTTGTACCATACATGATCTGGCTTGTTACTTAAATCTGAACCAGTCATGAAAGAAATGCACTTAACCTTATTTCAATCAGGAGCCTCATACCCATAGCATATGCATCTACTGATGAAAGATTAATCTTCTACAAGTTTTAGTATCCCAGATCTGGACTCTTACAAAAACTTTAAACTAAGTCACTCATGCATGAAATGTAGGTCAAAGTGACCTAATTTTTATCTGGAGCTTCGTAACTTTACAAGACGCATCTACATACAAAATATTATTCCTTTACCTGATCTGAACTCTTACAAAAACTTTAACCTAAGTCACTCAAGCATGAATTGTAGGTCAAAGTGACCTATTTTTTTCTGAAGCTTCTTAACTTTACAAGACGCATCTACATGCAAAATATTATTCCTCTAAGAGTTGTAGTATCCCAGATCTGGACTCTTACAAAATAAATTTTAACCTAAGTCACGCATGCATGAAATGTAGGTCAAAGTGACCTAATTTTTATCTGGAGCTTCGCAACTTCACAAGACGCATCTACATACAAAATATTATTCCTCTACGAGTTGTATTAACCCAGACCTGGACTCTTACAAAAACTTTAACCTAAGTCACTCATGCATGAAATGTAGGTCAAAGTGACCTTTTTTCTGAAGCTTCTGAACTTTACAAGACGCATCTACATACAAAATATTATTCCTCTAAGAGTTGTAGTATCCCAGATCTGGACTCTTACAAAGACTTTAACCTAAGACACTCATGCATGAAATGTAGGTCAAAGTGTCCTTATTGTTATCCGGAGCTTCGTAACTTTACAAGACGCATCTACATACAAAATACCGGTATTATTCTTCTTAGAGTTGTAGTATCCCAGATCTGGACTCTTACAAAAACTTTAACCTGAGTCACTCATGCATGAAATTTAGGTTAAATCCACCTTTTCCATATATCAACCTCAAGTACTATTCAAGATGCATCCATGGACAAAACCTTGTCCATCTATGACTTGTTATTCAAAAGATATATGATCTTAAGTTTGAACGGACGAGCGGTGGAAACGCTATATCCCCTCCCCAACTTCGTTTGGCGAGGGGATAAAAATTGGTATTCATTTAATGGTTTATTTATTGTTGAAACAAAAAAAAAATGTTAGAATTATAAAATTTAGAATTATAAAATTATAAAAATTATAGAATAGAAAAGCCGTGCAGCCCGATGTTTCCGATCAATCGATGATAATTTCCCAGCCGATTCCAAAATAATATCTTAACCGACACCTCTATCTAAACTCTATTGCCCTGGTATTTTTGATGACGAGAAGGTGACGGACCTACCGTCCGAAGGTCCAATAATCCGAAAATGTCTCCTTTATGATGGTCTCCATTATAAAAAAAATCTCTTTCAATACCCTGCTCCGGGTATGTGCCTACTGGGAACATGGTTAAACATTTGAGCTTAGAGATCTACTAATGTATTTGCAATCGAAATGGAACCCTTAATATAGAAATTTATTTGTATCAGCCCCGGGTCAGGTTAGCCCTACCTACATGTTGTTCCTAGGTTGTTTCGTGTGAAATCTGAAGTAAAAAAACCAAACACACTGGAAAGCAAGGGATCTATAAACTTAGATAACAGAACCACTACTCAGGGTCATTTCAAGACCTATGGTGTATGTCATTCTTGCTGGTGAATTAAGCAATAACGGTACATTATTTGAATACCCGAGGGCGTCAATCGTAGATTTGACGGTCAAAATGCAGTTTACAGGCGCCGCGTAGCGGAACCTGTAAACGGATATTTTGACCGTCAAATCATGATTGACGTCCTCGGGTATTCAAATAATGTACTGTTATTGCGATTGTAATGCAATTAAAAACCATTAATCCATTTCACGTTCTATTTTTAACTTGTGTATTTGTAACCATACAAGGAACCAGACTAAACAGGGAACCTACCATGTCCCAGGTGTGTAGATGGTGGAATTGACGGTCAGTTCTGACCAATCAAAACTTTCGTTATATAAATGTTGCATTACAATTAAAAATGAAAGTTAGTGAATTCATATTCACTGATCATTTAATGTGCATACTTCTTACAAATAGAACGAAAAGGGCGAGACAAATTGCTAACATATAACTATAGCAGACGAATTTCAAAGCAGATATATCAAAAATAATTATGTAAACTTAATTTTACCTTGTTCATCTCCTTAAGATCTTTAAAAATCAAATTGCTGTATTGAACAGCTGGGGCATTGTTTTGGGCAAGAATTGTCAAACTTTAAGAAACGAGAAAGTACAGACAATTATTTCCCGTTTTCCTATTTTTTCAAAGACGCAAAAATGATACAGAAGAATGTTAAGGAGAGTGCCTATTACTAATGTTCCTATTTTCGCTGTAATGACGAAGCTCTATAACATNAGTCAGTTTTATAGTGTTTCAAGTGATACCTTATACATGTGTGAACTAGTCAGTTTTATAGTGTTTCAAGTGATACCTTATACATGTGTGAACTAGTCAGTTTTATAGTGTTTCAAGTGATACCTTATACAAATATTTTTGCCTACAACTCAAACATTGACAGACCAACTGGTCACTTCAAACTGACTCGTATTTTGGGCAATAACCAGTCACTTTTGAATAAGCATACTTTTAAGACCTTCCCATAAACCATTAATTCACTATAGCTATGGACCTTCTGGTTTGTCAATATGATTTTTTTTGCTGCAAAAATATTGGTATAATGTCAGAATGAAATATATGTTACATAACGTCAAATTTTACTTCATTCAAACATATATACCACCTTTCCACGTTCATGTACTGAAGACCATTAATTCAATCACTTAGAAGTTGACATGACTTGGGCAGAAAATTGAGATTAAGGTCAAAAGCCATATATAGCAACCAGTAAGGTACTACCAAAGCCAGACTTGCCACTTAGTTACTGATAAAATCACAAAAACGTCAATTTGTCAATCCCGACACCTGAATCGGTTCTCAGGGGCTAAGGCTACAGATCCCATGGGTGGCGGATAGGAGAATGCCCCGTCTATGAGGGGTAGTCAGGTTATGATATGGAAAGCCTGGTCATTGTAGACAGACTGTGCGGAGAAACGCCACGCTCTATGCATTATAAAGACCCCTTTTATATTTTTCTAGGGAGAGCAGAGTTATTGGGTCTCGTATAGAAGGCTATATTTCCTGTCTCTACCCATTTCTCCCCTTTCCTAATGGCAATCGGAAGTCGTTGCCCCAGTTGTCCCTCAGTTCCACCTTGATTTCTTTCTTCTTTCACTTAAAATTTTTTTGAATTGATTAACTTGTTCTCGTCCTGATCTAGATGAAATATTGCTCAATGGACATTAAACTCGTACTAATCAATCAAGCAATCAAATGGTCACTGAACCTAGAAATATAGGTTACGGTCACATGACTTCATGTCAATTAGCAAAGGACTTAATGTATACTGGAGAAATTTTCATAATTTCAAAACTAATACACACCATATAAAAGCTTTATTATTATGACATATATTTAAAATTGGTAATAAGAATAACTACCAGCAATCAAAAGAACATAATCAAGCTTTTATCTGCTAAGGGCGAAGAAAAATGTAGTCAAAAGATAGTCACCATTTAAGGTTTTGTAAGTCAACAGATGGTCAGCATTGTGCTTTATAAGTCAATGGTTGGTCATAGTCGGTTTTCAAAGTAAACAAATGGTCAGAATCGGCCTTCTAAGTCAATAGGTGGTCAACATTTTGCTTTACAAGTCAACAGATAATCCAGCATTGTGCTTTATAAGTCAACAGATGGTCAAGCATTGTGCTGTATAAGTCAACAGGTATTCAGCATTTGGCCTTATAAGTCAACAGGGGTCGGCATTGTGCTTTACAAGTCAACATGTAGTAAGCATTTTGCTTTACAAGTAAGCAGGTGGTCAGCATTGTGCTTTATAAGTCAACAGGTGGTCAGCATTGTGCTTTACAAGTCAACAGATGATCAGCATTTCGCTTTAGAAGTCAACAGGTGGTCAGAATTGTGCTTTACAAGGCAACAGATGGCCTGGCATTGTGCTTTATAAGTCAACAGATTGTCTAGCATCGTGCTTTATGAGTCAACAAGTGGTCAGCAGTGTGCTTTATAAGTCAACAGGTGAATAGCATTGTGCTTTACAAGTCAACAGGTAGTCAAAATTGTGCTTTATAAGTCAACAGATGGTCAATATTGTGTCTATATAAGTCAACAGATGGTCCAGCATTGTGCTTTACAAGTCAACAGGTGGTCAGCATTTCGTTTTAGAAGTCAACAAGTGGTCAGAATTGTGCTTTACAAGTCAACAGATGTTCAAGCATTGTGCTTTACAAGTCTACAGGTAGTCAGAATTGTGCTTTATAAGTCAACAAATTATCAGAATTGTGCTTTATAAGTAAGGAAATGGTTAGAATGGCTTTCTAAGTCAACAAATGGTCAGAATCGGCTTTCTAAGTCAACATGTGGTTCCCATTGTGCTTCATTAGTCAACAGATGGTCCAGCATAATGCTTTATAAGTCAACAGGTGGTCAGTATTTTGCTTTATAAGTCAACAACAGTAGGCACCGAGTGCTTCATAAGTCTACAGATAATCAGAACTAAGCCTTAAAAATCTACAAATGGTCAACATTGTACTTAATAAGTCAACAGAAGGTCAGCATTGTGAATTGTAAGTCAACATTTGGTCTGAATTGTGCTTCATTAGTCAACAGATGGTCAACATTATCCTATTCAAGTCAACAGAAGGTCAACGTTGTGCTTCATAAGTCAATGAATGCTCAGCATTGTGCTTTATCAGTCCAAATAAAGTTAGCAATGTGCTTTATATGACTACCTATGGTCAACATTGTGGTTTATAGGTCAACAGAAGGTAAGCATTATGTTTTATAAGTCAACATTTGGTCAGAATTGTGCTTCGTTTGTCAGTAAATGTTAATTAACATGCTTTTTCATATCAGCTTTGCAAAACATCTATATATACTAACATATTCACTTTTTTACCTTTTTGGGGCCATTTAGAGCTTGCTATATGGTGTGAGGTTCCTCACTGTGTTGAAGACCGTACAGTGACCCCTAGATGCTTTGTTTTGGGTTGTTTTAACCTGGATATGGGATGTTGTCTCCTTGACATTTACCCAATTTCCTTTCTTTTTCATATGTAGATATAAAGAATGCTAATTAAATTTTCCTTATAATTTTATGTTTATATCAGTGTAGGAAATCCACAATTTCTAAAACAAACTCCACAAATGTTGCTTGATTCAAAAACTTAGAAGTTTCATGATTTTTAAGCTAGTGGGTCACTTTAATTATCCCTGTCTGTAAAAAGGCTTAGAGTTGTTGAATTCATGGATTTCCCAAACTGATTTAAAAAGGACAAACTGTTCTACAGTATTTATGTTAATTCTACTTTAACACTTTTCCTTTATCAAAAAAGGAAAGAATACACTGTCAGAACAATTCGCCGTCTTTTAGAAGCAAGTAATACACTTTTCAAAATCCCATACCAAAAGCATATTAATTTTTTGAGTAGCTGTGGAAATAATCATGGCTACACATAACTTAGGACCAAGTATTGTAAATATTATGGAAAAAATGAGAAGCAAAATTGATGAAATTTTTTATTCAATTAACAACTCTTGTATACATCTTAATATAAAATATAAATAATTATCAACAATTATGTATCAAAGCAACAAAATCTCTAAAATAATAACCAGTCATTGTAAAAAAAAAAATACTTGTGAATTTATTCCTTAAACTATAAAAAACACGAAAACAATTCCATAAATAAACCAGTAATTATAAAAGCGACAACCCTAAAAGTGAGCCACAACTCACAAATATTGAAACTCAAATTCACTGTTACAGAAACTGTGGAATTATGGGAACAGTGATTGTATGTACAAACAATCAGTTTTCAACCAATGACTTTACATTATTTACGTTCTTGACCAATCAAAATATTTTGGTGTACCAGAAAGCTTTAGCAACACTGCTTTAGTTTCTGAAATAGCGAACATTTATGCTTGTAATGATTATTTTAATTTATTTTGATTTGGTTAAATTTATGAAAATCAAAGATTTGTTGTTGGAACAAATAGCAACATAAAGCCACAGACATTTAGCAACTTTCGTTAATTGTTTTGAAACATTCTTTTTGAGTTGGTACAACAGAGATAATCACAATGTACTTTTAGGATACTCATGGGTAAATATAAGATTTTACTGTCACATATATATGTTTTCTGGTGACACGTCTGGCGACATGTTATCTTTGCTAATGAAATCTGTGATTTACCTCTCAGATTCTAAAATATTGTGTTGGTGTCTCTATTATAAACCTACTTTTAATTAACAATGCAGGGAGTAATTTCTGATGTTATTATACCTTACATAATAAAGAATCAATGCTATCTGTTGAGACATACTCACATGATATGAAATAATTTGGATATTTTGGATCAAAATTGTTGCTAGCAGTGAATAACCTATTATTCACAGGTGAATAACCCTTGAAAATTACAATGCCCATGGAATAACCCTATTATTCACCAGTAATTAACCCCTGAAACTTACAACCCCATGGAATAACCCTATTATTCACCGGTGAATAATCCAGAAAAGTTGCAACGTCTGTGGAAAATTATTTCCAATGTTTGTTCGGTAAAACAAAACAGCTATGGCCCATGAAATCAGTGAATATCCCAAATTGTCAACTGCACTAGGATTATTTCCCTTGGGCTAACGCCCCCTGGAAATAACCATAAGTGCAGCTGACAATTTGGGATATTCATCTCTTTCGAGGGCCAAAACTGTATATTATTCAAGTCTTCTACTGAAACAGATCTGTGATCAATTTCTCCTTATAAAGTTCTCATTCACCAGTTAAAAGAAATCTTAAAGTAATTCTAAAATTCCCAAACATCTCTAGTTGTTAAATGAATTTGGCCATTTTATTCCCTTTGGCTATACATGTATTTACAAATTAAAATTTGATAGGGTAAAAGCTCAGTAATTATCAGTTTAACATTCAAAAGCTACACACAGAACAGGCATTGGACAAGTACAAATTGAATCTTTGGAATCTCATCATGCACAACGTTTTTATTCAATGTTTAAAATTAGCAAATATCATTTAACTACTGGGAAAGTATTATTGTTCGTGGGGTTCCAATTTTCGTGGATTTCTTGGTTAGCTAAAACCACGAAATTAAGTTCCCAACGAAATGCATATTTTCACCAGAGCTGGAATGCAAAGAATTCGAAGCCACGAATTTAAGAACCAACGAAATAGTGATATTTATGAAAACCACAAAAATTGATGTCCACGAATAAAATAAAAGTACTTCCACAGTATACAAGGAACAATCAATTTTATAAAAAGTCTTAAAACTTTTAGTAGGGATGTCATGTGGAGAGATTGGGTACTTTACAAGACATGGTCTAACTCATGCAGTAACTTCAGCAACTTGCAAGTTCACAACCCAGAAATCTTATTTTGCTCATTTTGCATTTTCAGGCCATTGATTACAATTATTGTTTTTCTCTGAAAGACAGGTTTAAGTAATACTAAAATTTAAGCATCTCTGTGTAAATTTGAGTTGCAAACTCCCACTATTTTCATTGAAACTGGGAAGATTTATCAACAAAAAGTTTTATTTATTGTATTATTAACAAAAAGTTCTATTTATGGTATTATTTATCCTATATCATATCAAATTGTCATACAGTACACACAGAGAGTTTCAGTTGCAAAACATCCAGGTCTGACATGAGGGAAAAAACAAAAAGAATTGCTGACTGACATTTATGACGCTGTTAATATGCTTCTATGTAATTACCGGTACATTTGTAACAACACGAAGTTTGCTGGTGTTTACAGTGTGAAATATTTCAGACATGAGCGTTTTGTAACAGAGAAACACTCTGTGTGTACTGTAGATATTGAATGAAATATCAGGTCAACAATAATGTTAAATGACGAAGATGCTGTATATACAATAACATTATCATTGTAAAAATTGTTTCCATACAGGTCAATTTGACAAAAATTATGAAGAATTCAGAATGTAGTGTCACATCATGGGAGCAAGATTACACACACTATGATAACAACTTGAACTGAAGTTGCTAATCTCTATTATCTATATGTAAAATAGAATTAAAAAAGGAAACACCTACAATGGCCGAAAACACAGTCACATACCACAATGCATCAAGAAACTGCACAAGAAAAAAACAATAAATAAAAGACAACAGACAAACATATACAACGATAAGAACTCGGGGAAAGCTGGATTTGGTAAAGTATATTGTCTGATTATACCAAAATACATTTTATTCTTTGAGGTATTTGATCTAATATTTAATTTGATATGATTTTTAAGCATAAAACATAATGCCTAAACTCTACATTTAAAAGTCATAAATATCAGTATTAATTCTGAATATAGAGAAATTCTTGATATGAAGACATTCCTTTGGAGAAAAATTTTCATGTATGCTTTTAATCAAATAACAGACATATTGTATCATAGTGTATTAAAGCTTGGCCTGTTATTTCATAGTCTATTTATACATGTACATGTAATTTGTTTGTTGTATTAGTCTATTTATAGTTTGGATTGCTGTATCATAGTCTATTTATAACTTGGCATGTTGGATCATTTCTGGTTTTGGTGGTGGATTAATTAATGGCTTCAGATATTTGTAGTAGGAACTATGTATCTGAAAAATAACAAAATATATATAGATATATATGTACTTCCTGGTATAATTCTACTAGTGCAATGCTTAATTTCATTGGTCAATGTCATGATAATTTTAAGAGGTTATTTTTCAAAAAAAATTTTTTGTTGATTCATTCACTGCCAGGTATTAAAATGCACTACTTAAAAGAAAGCTTCTGATAAAGTAAATAAGGACTCCTCCAGTTGACAAACTATGAAATTATAGATTTTCATTAATTAAATGCCTATAATCCTATCAATATCTACTTGGACTTTGTCAGTCAAAATCCATGCACATTATACATAAAGACAAATTTTTTTCCAGGAATTTTTGGGGGCAAAAAGAAACTGCAGATTACTCACAAATGAAGACAAGAAGTGGATTTTTAAGTACCGATTATTTCACAATCAAGGATTGGATATAGATCTTCACACATATTTGCAGGTTAAATTTGCACTACACTTAATGAAGTACTTTTTTTATGTTAATCCGCTGACACATTCACTTAACAACAACAATGCTGACAACGCTTATCGTGACTTCACTTTCTAAACTGCTATCTTAATAATAACAGCTATTATTCTTACCTCAGTTTTATTAAGTGGTGCAGCCTTGGCATAATCATACAGCGCCTGATACACCTGTCCATCATATCTACCTAGACAGCTTCCTAAAACTTCATCTGGATAATCAAATGCATCTACCAGGGCCACAGCATTAGGTCTGATATCCTCGAACAGGGCCATCATCTTCCTCTGTAGAAAATTTACTTGTTCACCAGTAAAGAAACCATCCTGTAATAAACAATTAAGATAATGCAGCGGTCTTGTCTGATTTACACAAAAGTAAACCATGTATTCTATCACAAAAGGCTCTCAAGAGCCTGTATCACTCACCTGGGCCACGGCTGACATATGCAGTTAGAATAATCTCAATGTTTTAAGGGCATTATTTTCAAATTTGTTAATAGACATTGATGTTAAATTATCTTAAGTTAAACTATGTTCAAGACTGGCAGCTATTTTGGATGGGGGTGCAGTTCTACTGTCACCTTTCTTGAAGGGGACCATCTTAGACCAGTAAGTCTAATTTTGGTTCCAATTGACTAAATATTTTCAGAGGAGAACATCTTTAAATGCGCTCCGATAGGTTTCACATAGGTCTCAAGGTAAAACTATGTTCCCCACTGGGGCCATCTTGAATGCCATGCAAAAATACCAGGCAAATTTTTCAAATGGGAACAACTATGGCCCATTGTGACAAAGTATGTTTTTATTATTGGCCAAGTAATTTCAGAGGTGGATATCTTTTAATATTTTCCCATAGGGTCCAATATTAAATCTTTGACCTGCTGGCAGCCATCTTGCATAAAGCAGAGACTTGAAAAACATTTTTTTTGCAGGGGGCAGCCTAAAACCTGTTTTGGCTAAGTTCGGTTCCAATTGGCTGAACAGTTTCAGAGAAGAAGATCTCTGAATATGTTTTCCCATAGGATCCAATGTTAAAATTATGTTTCCTGCTGGTGGACATCTTGAATAAAGCAGAAACCTGAAAAACATCCTTTTTGCAAGGGGCAACCTAAAGACTATTTTGGCCAAGTTTGGTTCCAAATGGCCCGGTAGTTTCAGAGGAGAAGATCTTTGAATGTGTTTTCCCATAGAGTCCAATGTTAAAACTATGATCCCGCTGCAGCCATTTTGGAAAACATTTGCCGGGACCATCTAAGGACTTTTGTGGCCAAGTTTGGTTTCAATTGGCTTAGCAGTTTCAGAGAAGAAGATCTTTGATTGTATTTTACCATAGGGTCCAATGTTAAAACTAGGATTCCTGCTGGCAGCCATCTTGGATATAACGCGGATCTGAAAAAAACAAATTTTTGCAGGGGATGATCTAAGGACTATTGTGGCCAAGTAGTTTCAGAGGAAAAGATCTTTGAAAGTGTTTCCCATCACAAGCGGGGAAGTAGTTCACAAAAATTGTCTCCCCTGTAAATTTGTTTACCTGCAATTTCCTGAAATAAACAAAAGGTGTGATGACACAGCCACGGTAAAAAAAATCAAATTTCTAATATTTGCGGTATTTTTTTACATTTCACATGCTATGTATCTTATGCTGCGACAATCGTTGTAAGGAATAGATATATGAGAAATATACAAATGTCGTTGATTAATTCATAAAACATTGTTTTAAAACCAACTCTATCTGATGGTCAAAACTGTATGATAATAAAGAAAAAATCTAGCCACCCTCAAACGGCATGGGCGGAAACAAAATTTAGGAGTATTATTAAATATAAAATTATGCATCGTATAAACCATATGAAATTGATTTCTGTATATGGCCTTTTTCAGGATCCACTTTTTTCAAGTTTTTAAGTAGGGAGAAAATGGACTTTTCATTATATTTTTAGCTCGCAAGTGATTTGTACTCACTGAGAAATAAATGTATGAGGCAATCAAAGGGGCATGTATTACCTTAAGTATTTTCAGTTCCTTAAATTTCAAGATTTTCTGGCACAGGTTAATTCGTATTTGAGGTGTAATATAAGGATGGTTACTATTTGATATTCTTTTAGAGAGATTTGTTGACAGTTTCCTATATAAACAAAAATGATTCCTGAAAGAAACCTCAGAAAAAATGCATAGGAGATAAAAAATCGTGTTTGAACTTGTATTCTGGAGAAATGCTACAATGGGCGGACATAAAAATTTGCACATGGATTAACAGGGATATTAGCAATCCGTATACAAATTTTGGTCAAAATCTGAAGATGGCCTTTTTGGGGATCCACTTTGAAAGACAGACACTAACTTGATCTTTTATGCCAATTTGTGCATCGTATCTGCATCTGTACGTTTGCCTCCGGCAATCTACGGATCTGAAAAACAACATTCTTGGAGGGGACCATCTAAGGACTATCATGGCCAAGTTTGGTTTCAATTAGCCCATTAGTTTCAGAGAAGAAGATATTTGAAAGTGTTTTCCCATAGGGTCCAACGTTAAAACTTTGATCCCTGCTGGCAGCCATCTTGGATAATGTGTGGATCTGAAAAAAAAAACTCTTTTGCAGGGGACCATCTAAGGACTATTGTGGCCAAATTTGGTTTCAATTAGACAAGTAGTTTCAGAGAAGAAGATATTTGAAAGTGTTTTCCCATAGATTCCAACGTTAAAACTATGATCCCTGCTGGCGGCCATCTTGGATATTGCACGGATCTGAAAAAAATTTTTTTGCAGGGGACCATCTAAGGACTATTGTGGTAAAATTTGGTTTCAATTGGCCAAGTAGTTTCGGAGGAGAAGATCTTTGAATGAAAAGTTAACACCGGACGGATGGTCATACGGACGACGGACGCAAAGTGATGGCAAAAGCTCACCCTGGCATCTTGGATATAGTGCTGATCTGAAAAACATCTTTGTTGCAGGGGGCCATCTGAGGACTATTGTGGCCAAGCTGAGTTTTAATTGGCCCAGTAGTTTCAGAGGAAAAGATCTTTGAAAGTGTTTTCCCATAGGGTCCAATGATCAAACTATGATCAACGCTGGCAGCCATCTTGGATACAGCGCAGATCTGAAAAACATCATTTTTGGAGGGGACCACCAAAGGACTATTGTGGCCAAGTTTGGTTTCAATTGGCCCAGTAGTTTCAGAGGAGAAGATCTTTGAATGAAAAGTTAACGCCGGATGGACTGTCATACGGACGACGGACGCAAAGTGATGGCAAAAGCTCATCCTGGCATTAGCCAGGTGAGCTAAAAACACATTTTAAATAAAAAAAAGTTCAATGAGTCAAAATTTCACCATGAGAAAAAAAGAATTTGATGGTCTGTCATGCATAAATTAAAATTAATATACTGCAACAAAGACTGGGGTGACAGAATAATGCATCAAGATTACCCTTAAGACCTGGGCTTGACAAAAACAAAATGTCCTATATTCCATGTGAAACATATATATTATCACTATTAGTAAAGTCTAACAAAATAATTTCTGTCTTGTTTTGTTCTCTGGAACCAAACAGGCTAAGTGGCATAAAGCATAATTGTTGAAAATTATATACAATTTAAAATTTAAATTTACAATTTAAAATTATATGTTTGACATATCTTAGATATAGAAAAACATGTCACAAATAGTTTATATCACACATTTTTCAAAGGAATGAAAGAGACAAGCTTCCTGATATTTGATACATAGTATAGGTTTAGAATTCTGTATTATATAAGACCATTTCAAAGCTGCCTCATGTCTACTTGTTTGGTAGAATTACGATTATTTTGGGTTTCATCTTGATTCACTAATTATATGATCTTTGTCCTATTTATCTGCAATATCCCAAAGGCCAACTTCTTGATATCTATCGAGAGCATAAGTAAAAGAACAGAGTTCGACAAATGGAAATCCCAGGACCTAATTCATGGTATAAAATATTAATTTTAAAATCCTCTAATAATAATAATATCATACATGCATGAATTCTCCAAGATTATCCAGGATTCCATGTACACCATACAGTTGACAGAGAGATCTCATCACAGCAGACGTCTGTGGAGCCAAATTTTTGGACTGAATGGTTTCTATAAAGTTCTTCATACAAAACAGGTGACAGAATGCCTAAAAAACAAAATGGAGTCAGTAATTCTTGAATATTTTCTATGCATTTTTAATACTTGAAAAGAAGTTAAGGGAGTACGAGTGTCAGAAATTTTGTGATTAGAATAAAAATTCTGACCTTTTGTTTTGAAGAACTTTGCTAATAGAACAACATGAGCAAAAAATTTTGAAAATCCATGTTAGAATTTTTGAGATATATGATGTCAAAATTTTGGCGGGAAACAGTTCTCTCTAGAGTTTTCATTTATTTTCTATTAGCTGTTTATATCCATTAAAATAAATGAAAATATTATTGAAAGTTGATAAAACATATACATGTAGTCTGTTTTATGCATGTTAAGCTGACCTATGACCAAGAAAATATGATCCATGTCCAAAAAAATTAACCCTATTTGAGTGGATAAAACCCGAGGATATCGAATGCTTCTGAAATCTGACACTCATACTCTCTTAAAATAATATTTTGAAAACCTCTCATGTTTATGATGGAATGCTGCTTCTTTCGTAAAAGGTGGTTTGCCAAGTAAGATGACCCGTGTAAGATCGATACACGGGTAAATGGCCAACCATAAGTGTTCATTTTTGTGATAAAATAATCGTTGCCATGACTAAATGTCATCAAATACCTAACGTCACAGTGTAAAAAAAAATGACGATGACATTGTTCACACGGTATAGGTTTACAGGTGTTTCTTTTCGTATTTTATGGAAGAAATAGGAACTTGCATTCGATCAAAATTAAAGATAGAGATATCTTTCACTTTTGTAAGAAATCATAAGTCATTTCCTCTCGTTTCGCTATGCTCAACTCGAGAAAAGACGAAATCTCTTACACAAAAGCTTGAAGCATGTATTACAAAATTATGAAAAGAAGTGCAAGACTGGAAAATCACTAATATCTAAGGGTACGATTTCAAGAACAAAAGTGGCCATATCTGAGAAGATAAAAATAATGCAAGGGTGTTTTACGTTTTTGTTATGCACTCTACTTTGTATATTATTATTTTTTCTTCTGTTTAAACACTTTCAAAACAATATTGTTGACATAAATGAAATACTACAGTACCAGAATGGATATTAAGCCAGGGAAGACAGACCTATGAAATCATATAATAAATAAAACATTGCTTACATTTGCTGCCCACAACAGCTGTACTGAGCTGTTATTCCAGGCATCCTGTTGAGATTTCCCTGATTGTATCAGGGACTGCATTGTCTTCGCAGCATCTTCTACCAGTCTGAAGATAAAACAACCTTATAGTGACACTGGAAGACATAAAGAGTATAACACTTGTAGAAAAGCAAGATTAAAAAAAAAAATTGACACCATAGGGTAAGATTTCTAGTATGAAACAAAGGTTGCTGAGATCAAAAAGATTGAAATCTTATCCAAGGGTGTCTGAGATTTCCTTTTCTTGCGCTTTCATTGGTATTAATTTTACTTCTCACTGAAATCCTCACAGAAATATCATTTCTTTACATCTTTTAACTCAAATAGTAATGACCCTTTTAGCAGAGTCGTAAAATCTGGAATGAATCACTGAAGATAGAAAAATATTGATTTTGAACATGCAGGCTTTAGCGTACATGCTAACAGTAAAATTTAACTATGGAAAGAGCAGAAATACTTTAAAATAATTTTACCTAGCTTTCTGCCATGAAATTAGAATAAAAATTTAAAAATAAAAAAATGACAGGGAATGTGGTTAAGCAAACACCTGTTGGTTAACAATTGATTCTTTATTTACTCACAAACCAATGATACAATGGCTACAGAGTTGAAGAGAGGTACAGTACATATAAACATAAATAACATACACAAATATATCAATAAATACAAAATACAAAATATCATGATAAAAATTGAGAACTTATGACAGAGTAGCAATATACATAGGATTTTCAAGGAGAACTGACAGTTTTATTGATAATGCTAATAAAATTACAAAGTTTCCGTAATGTTTCTGGTTTTTTACTATTAAAGAGATTTGAAAATTTAATGACATTTGGCCTTGTGAAGAAATATTTTGGAATTAATTTTTTTCTGTCTTGTTCAAAAAGCGGACATTCTAAAATATAGTGATATTCGTCACCTAGTTCGCGTAATGGGCAAAGCTGGCAAACTCTCTCAGATCTTTGAGTGTTTGTCCAGCGGCCCGTTTCTATGGGTAATTTATGATTCGATAATCTAAATTTGCACAGACTATAAATATTTTTATTATCTAAAACGTCAAGATAGTTTTCGAAGCTGAGATTTGTCTTAAAAAGTCTATAATTCAGAACTTTAGGTGAAGTTTCCATGCAAGAGGACCATGTTTGTTTGAACTGATCCTTTAGTTTTAGTTTTATATTTTCAATAAGCCATTTGTCATTTAAAAACGTCTGCATTTGCCAAATATTTGAAAAACCGCAATCGTCAAGTATTGACTTCATAGAACGAAGCCATTCAAAATTGTTATTCTGCCTAGATTTTAAGTTCATTAACCTATAGATCAAGGCAGACAATTTTGACTGTTTACCAGAAATTAACTTCGCCCAGAAAGATATCATGCGCACTTTAATTGAAAAACTAAGTGGATATCTACCAAGTTCCCCATAGATCATGAAATTTGGTGTCGACGATTTCAAATTTAGTAAAAGTTTACAAAACTTCATATGTAATTTTTCCAAAATATCTGTGTTTTCGAAACCCCAAACTTCTGATCCATAGATTAACATAGGTGTAATTATCTTATCAAAAAGATCTAAATGACAGCTTATTGATAAGTTGTTTGTCCTACCCTTACTCAGAATATCATACATAGCTTTAGATGCCTTTTCGACCAAATTATTTTTATTTTTTTTAAAGTCCCTGTTCTTTGGAAAATAACACCAAGGTAGGTAAAATCACCAACTATTTCCAATTCTTTGTTATCAAATAAGAATTTTGAATTCCCTGGTAGTCTGCCTTTCAAAAATACCAAAACCTTCGTTTTATTTATATTTACTTTTAATTTCCATGCGTCACAGTATTCCTTAAAGTAATCAAGTTCAGATTGTAACTCTTCAGCTGTTTCTGCCATTAATACAGTATCGTCCGCATATAAGATAATAAATAGCTTTATAAAGACGTTAAGTTCGTTTTCAAAATCAGTTGATAAAGATTTTAATTTTTCTCTTTTTTATCCGTTAAAAACTCCTCTAGATCATTNATGTTATTAAAAAGGAGTTTAAACCATAGGCCATCACGCCAAACGCTGTCGAATGCCTTTTCAAAATCTATAAATGTGCAGAAAAGTTTCTTCTTTTTTAGTTTAAAGTGCATATTTGACTGCAGGCTGAGGAGGGGAAAAAAGGAAATCTCACACAGCTAAGATAGGAACAGTTATGTCTGAAAAGTGAGCAATAATAATCAAACATTTGCAGTAAAAAATGAACTGTTGCATTCAGTCTGCTGAAAAGTACCAAGAGTTTAGGAAGAAAAGTTATTGCAATAGCACATCCTGTACACACACATCAAGATATTGTAGTTTAAAAAAAATGGGAAAATAGGTGAAAATTTAGAGGTTAAGAAAAGTAAAATGCATGATGGGAATATACATGTATATCAAATGGTTCTCAAGAGCTTGTATTGATCACCTGGACCATGGCTGACATAGACAGTGGTCCCTTCCTCCTTTATTTCTTTCTTCTTTTACTTACATTTTTTTTAATTGATTAACTTGTTCTCATCCTGATATAGCTGAAATATTGCTCATTGGACGTTAAACTCTAATCAATAAAGCAAACATTCTATCACCATTCTATCATGAAATTGGGCCGACAGGAACTTGTGGCCTCTAGATGGTACCATTCAAAACAGTGTCGAGCAGGTCCACTTTTCATTTAATATTGCAACTGGGGAAAAGTTAATTATACCCCACAGTTGGGAAGAGTATAAAGTTTTTGACGGGTCCATCAGTCCATCTGTCTGTCTGTCATCAATAAGTGGGTACATCACTTATTCGGATAACTGCTCCTACAGTTTTTAAGGTAGGAAGTTTCTATTTTGCAGACTGATTGTGCATATATTGAAGATGTACATTTTACTTGAATTTTGATTTTTGCTGATTTTTTTTTTACAAAATATGCATTGTTGAACTTAGTCATTTTTAGGCGTGATAATGCTTATAAGAATTAATTTCCGAAATGGCTATACAGCTCATTAAAATTATTGCAGTTGGAGTTAACATATGTGATATGGTCTCATGTTCATTTACTCCATATCCTTTCATAAAATTTTCAAAATAATTCAAAATTTTCATAGTTTCAGGTTAGAGTTTGATATTAAACGATCCTCAGTAAAATTGTGTTCCCTGCTGGCAGCTTTATTTGGATGTGGTGCAGACCTAATGTCACCTTTCTTGAAACAGCAGGGTTTTCAATGTTCTACATGGTGGCAATATTCTTTGTCGGATTGAAATGAAATGAGCAATCTTTGTAAAGGACATTCTATATGTCATTCCTGTAAAGATTGGTTGAATTTGCTTCAGTGGTTTCAGAGGAGTTGATGAAAATTACTTTTTTCCCGCAGGGTGCAATTTTAAATATAAGTTCCACACTTGCGGCTATGTTTGTCGAATCAGAACAAAATGAGCAACCTTTGTAAAGGACCTTCCGTACATCATTCTTGTATATTTAGTTGAATTTGCTTCAGTGGTTAAAGAGGAGTTGATGAAATGACGTTTTTCCCAAAGAGTCCAATGTTAAATATAAGTTCCGCGCTGGCAGCCATGTTTTTTGTCGGACAAGAATGAAATGCACAATCATGTTAAGGACCTTCAATATGTCATTCCTGTAAAGTTTAATTGTATTTGCTTCGGTGGTTTCAGCAGAGTTAATGAAAATGATCTTTTCCCATAGGGTTCAATGTTAAATACAAGTCCACTCTGGCGGCCATTCTTTTGTCTGATCAGAATGAAATGAGCAATCTTTGTTAATGACCTTCCATATGTCATTCCTGTAAATTTTGGTTGAATTTGTCTTGGTGGTTTCAGAGGAATTGATGAAAATGATTTTTTTGATAGGGTCCAATGTTAAATATAAGTTCCACGATGGTGGCCATGTTTTTAGTCCGAAAAGAATGAACTGAGCAATCTTTGTAAAGGACCTTCAATACATAATTCCTGTAAAGTTTGGTTAGATTTGCTTCAGTGGTTTCATAGGAGTTGATGGAAGTGACATTTTTCCCATAGAGTCCAATGTTAAATATAAGTCCCTCCCTAGCGGCCATGTTTTTTGTCTGATCGGAGTGAAATCAGCGATCTTTATTAAGGACCTTCCATACATCATTCCTCTTAAGTTTGGTTGAATTTGCTTCAGTGGTTTTAAGGAGTTGATGAAAATGACGTTTTTCCCATAGGGTTCAATGTTAAATATAAGTTCCACGCTGGCGGCCATGTTTTTTGTCGGATCAAAATAAAATGAGCAATCTTTGTAAAGGATCTTCCATATGTCATTCCTGTAAAGTTTGCTTGAATTTGCTTCTGAGGTTTCAGAGGAGTTGACAAAAATGATGTTTTCCCATAGGGTCCAATGTTAAATGTAAGTTCCGTGCTAGCAGCCATGTTTTTATCGGATCAGAACGAAATGAGCAAACTTTGTTGAGGACATTCCATACATCATTCCTGTAAAGTTTGGTTGAATTTGCTTCAGTGGTTTTGGAGGAGTTGATGAAAATGTGAAAAGTTAACAGACGGACGATGGACGCCAAGTGATGGCAATAGCTCACACTGACCCTTTGGGTCAGGTGAGCTAAAAAAAAGGGGCTATGTGTGTACTCACATATTAATTCATTCTCACAAAACAGTTGAATATGTTTTGGCCACTTGAAAATATATTGTTTAATTGCTAAAAATAAGTTTCCAATTTAATCATAAGTTCTGTTATTGGGATCACTGATGCGTGGAATTGACATTGGAATTGGAATCACTGACCACAAATACAGAGAAATTTAAACCTGCATTTAATTACAAATAATTCATAAATATTTTCACTTGTCTAACAAGCAGAAATGAATTTCATTATAGATGTTTAAAACTGTAATTACAATTCATCCTACCATTCTGAAAAGATACCTACTTTTGTCAACAGCGCAGAACCATTTACTTGTCATTGCTATTGATTTTTGTGTACATGTGCTTATTATGCATAGTTCCTACGTCATCTACGACACTTATTGTTGTTTATATTTTCTACCCTATATACGGTAAAATTGATTGTTAAACTTTACATGCATTATAAGGATAAGTTTTTAATTCAATGTAATAACAACAAACCAAATTCTCCCAACTTAAAAATTGGGAGAGGTTACAAATGAAATTTATCATAAGAGAAATAGGTTTCACAACTCGTGAGGCTTGTATATTGCTTGTTATCAACTCTCACTATCTAAATACAAATAATAATTTAATCGCTGATGCTTGTTAATTATTATTGTGTAATTAAATAGCTCAAGTTGATAACAAGCGATATACAAGTATCACTCATAATGAAACCTACAATTTCAATTTCAAATAAGGCCAGTGAGATGCTAATTAAAATTATCCAAGTATGGTTCCAATTGGACAAGTTCTCTCAGAGAAAAAGATCTTTGAATATGTTTCCAATAGGGTCCAATGTTGAACTTTAATAGGACCACATATTTTTATTGGTCCTAAAAAAATCTGTAATGGTTGGCATGTATGTCAGCATTAAATATTACCTGGCAGCTCTGTGTTCATATGCCATAATTAAACAGTTGAATGCTACTTCTTCAGTCATGCATGACTTCTTATCTAATTTCTGTCCTACATACTGGACAAATGCTGGCAGCTTCTCTCCTTGCATTGCTTTGCTGTAACACTTCATTAAATATCTGTAAATAATTATTATCAAAAACATTGTCATTAAAAAACAAAACGGCATTCATTTACTTAACAGTTTTGTTACTCCCAAAGATGTCATCCCTGTTTCCATTTTCAGGAAAAGTCCTTGGAGTTGTTGAAGATATAAACCACTTCTTTTTTCACTGTACATTTTTTTACTATTAAAATACTACACGTGTCTACAGAAACTTCATATACTGTATTCAACCCAATAAGCGCCCAGGGCACTTAGAAAATTCAAAAACGGGGGCGCTAAATTGAATCGGCAAAACCGGAATTAATGCATGTCCGCTACCGTCATTATTATTGAGTTCTATAAGGCGTCTTCAACTTCCGGTTGTATAAATCCTGGTGAAACGAGAAAGTAACAGTAATTAATCACGCGAATTCGGCATAAATAAATAGATATCGTTACTCAGGAGTCATGGGAGGTATAAACATTCTGTTTCTTAAAATTACGGCAATAATATACCCGCTTAAAACTCAAACATCGGCAAAAAACATAAGTAAATTTTGGCAGTTTGGGAGTTGGGAGGGGGCGCTTGTGCATTTTGACTTTGAAAAAGGGTGAGGGGGCGCTTATTGTAGCAGGGGCGCTAATAAGGTCGAATACAGTACATCAAATCTTCAGATGAAAACAAAATTACTAACCAGTCTTAATACCTCAAATAATGAACTAGTCCCTTGGTTACCTTTTAAACAGTCATTAATACTGAGGAAAGGAGGCATTAAGTTTCATTTGTCACTGAATTTGTTTAATGTTTTAATACTTGTTGTCCTTCTGATATTTTTATTGTATGCCTTTGGCCCTTGATGGGGCATAAATTGAATCAAAATGAATATAAAAAGTGCAATCAGCAACAAAATAGCTGAACATTGTAACCAACCATTCAAATGCTGAAACTATCAATTTCCTTTCAATTTTTTTCTCTTTTTTTGTCCTTATAAAAGCAGTTATACTCTTATTAAAGTTTAATTAATATTTATTGAAAATATCAAATACAGTGACATACATGTATTTGATGTCTCAAGAATGCACATCCAATATAAATACAAATATTTTAATAGATGGTTAGATGATGTGAATTAAATCTTAATACTGTGAAAGTACTATTGTTCGTGGGGTTCCAATTTTCGTGGATTTCATGGTTCGCCAAACCCACGAATTTAAGTTCCCGATGAAATGTACTTTTTCCATGGAGTTTAAATGCTTAGAATTCGAAACCACGAATTTAAGTACCCATGAAATAGTGATATTTATCAAGACCATGAAAATTGATGTCTACGAATAAAAGTACTTCCACAGTATTTTCAATTCAAACAAAAAAAAATATATATCGAGGTCCATGTAAATTTAGTTTTTGCATATGAACATTTCCACAACTGATGTCTCTTCAGTGTAGATAAAATCAAAACATTTGGAAATCCATATATCGAAGTATGTGTAAAAGCTGGTGGAGAACAAATTACCAATTATAAAAATTATGTTCAATCAATTAAAAAGAAAGTATTAACCTTGCAACCTGTAGCATCATAACAGTGTTTTCTCCTTCATAAGTACAGCCTGGCACAACATCTACATAAATCTTAGGAAATCCACTGGCTTGGGAGTAACCATGGCCTCCGCAACATATCCTGCAAGTTTCCACACCAGCAGACGACACCCATGTACTAAAGGCCTTTAAACCAGCTGACAAGGCATGCAGCTGAAAAATAAAGTTCATGTGTTAGTTACCATGGCTACCACAACATATCCTGAATGTTCCCACACTAACAGATTACACCCAGGTTCTAAAGGCCTTTAAACCAGCTGACAAGGCCATCAGCTAAAACATATAAAGTTCATGTGTTAGTTACCATGGATACCACAACATATCCTGCATGTTTCTATGCCAGCAGATGACACCCAGGTACTAAAGGCCTTCAAAAAGGCTGACAAGGCATGCAGCTAACAAAAACTAGAGAATGTGTCTACAAGACATGGATGCCGGACTGACAATTTTTTCATAATAGGTAGCCCAAGTCAATTGGGTATAAAAATTAGTTCCTGGTTGCTGAATCATGAGGAATTACCTTTACAGATGATTGTTTAATAAACTTTTGTTGAATAATGGAAAGCAAAAAAAAAAAACCATACTAAAGGCTTTTAAACATTAAATAATGGTCAAGTTATAAAATTATCCATGAATTATGTAGTATTCACCAATTAAACATCTAGCTGTTTGAAATGGGCCCAATGCAAAAATTTAACAAAGTCATTCAAGCAGAAAATAAACCAAAAGTCACTAAAGCAAAAAAAAGTAGATCAAATTGGCCTTGATTTGGATAGTGCTCATCAAGTTGATTTATTTTGATGCAACAACATTGGGATAGCATGTTAAGTCAATGAGAAACGGACTTAAATGCAAAATTTAACAAAAGTCACTCAAGCATAAAATATAGGTCAAAGCAACCTAACTGTCAATGTTTTGGGTAGTACTCATCAAGGCAATTAATTTGATGAAACATCATATTGTTATAATGCCTAGTTGTTGAAAAATGGACTTTTAACGCAAAATTAAACCAAAGTCATTCAAGCATAAAATGTAGGTATGGATCCCTAATTGTTAGTGAATCTGTTAGTACTAATCAAAGTGCATGTACTGATGTAATATTATCAAAATACCATAAGAGGTTGCCAATATATGGACCTAAACGCAAAACTTAACATCGGGACGTATGGACGTACGGATAAGGGTAAATCTATATACCCCTTCCACTTCGTGGCGGGGCCTAATGCAAAAATTTAACAAAGTCATTCAAGCAGAAAATAAACCAAAGGTCACTAAAGCAAAAAAAAGTAGATCAAATTGGCCTTGATTTGGATAGTACTCATCAAGTTCATTTATTTTGATGGAACAACATTGGGATAGCATGTTAAGTCAATAAGAAACGGACTTAAATGCAAAATTTAACAAAAGTCACTCCAGCATAAAATATAGGTCAAAGCAACCCAATTATCAATGATTTGGGTAGTACTCATCAAGGCCATCAATTTAATGAAACATCATTCTGGCATAATGTGTAGTTGTTGAGGAATGGACTTTAACGCAAAATCTAACAAAAGTCACTCAAGCATAAAATATAGGTCAAAGCCACCTAACTGTCAATGTTTTGGGTAGTACCGGTACTCATCAAGGCAATTAATTTAATGAAACATCATATTATTATAATGCGTAGTTGTTGAGAAATGGACTTTAACGCAAAATTTAACCAAAGTCACTCAAGGGTAAAATATAGGTCAAAGCCACCTAACTGTCAATGTTTTGGGTAATACTCATCAAGGCAATTAATTTGATGCAACATCATATTGTTATAATGCGTAGTTGAGAAATGGACTTTAACGCAAAATTTAACCAAAGTCATTCAAGC
>MJUU01011944.1:0-10714 GCA_002080025.1 Modiolus philippinarum | reverse complement strand
AACAGAATATTTAACAGATAAAAATTATAAAATATTGTACAAAACACTATAAAAAGAGTCATTTACCTTCCATATATGTATTTCCCTCCATTTAATCCAAGATTTCTCACACAAAAACAATTGTTTTCCTTTTGTTGTTGCAGCATCTAGCTGCCTTCCCTTGGCTCCATTTTAAAAAAAATTCTGCACATGTGCAGAGAATGCGGCACACTTCCTGCACACAGAATCAAAAGCTGTGCACTTCTGGCACACAATGTTATTTTTCTGTTCATTTGTGGCGCACTTCCCGCACACAGGTTACAGTGTGCGGGAAGTGCGCCACAAGTGTGCAGCTAGCGGCACCATCAAGCTCAGTTCTGGCACATTGTAGCTGCACATCGATTTGGTTGCGGGAAGTTTGCAGCAACTTTTCAGCAAGTTTGCTGCACACTTCAGATTTTGGTAAGGGAGTTTAAATTTGGTTCCTGCTGAAAGATTTTTGTGGACAGTTATGGCCACCGGACTTAATTTTTTTCCATAAAATTTATTTTTTTGCACCTTTCTATGCATTAACTTTATCAAGGATTTGTATAGTGAAATGTATCATTTTTATCGTGCTGTGTTTATAAAGAGAAATAAAAGTTGGTTTTAAAGCAATATTTTTATGTGTTCTATAAGTTTTGAAGTGAGTATATCAATTTGTAGTGGGAGGTAAAACAAAATCCTTACAAGACAATACGAGATGTGAATCCTTCTCACTATACAAATCCTTGACTTTACATATTAATTTGATATTTGTCAAATGCATGGTTACATCTTGCATTGGTAAGGAACTTTTTAAAAAATTTTTCAATCAAAATTTTGTTGTGATCCAACAATTTCAGAGATTTCAAGTTGACTGTGGATGGGCGTATCATGCTCTTTTGGTGGACTCAGTTTATTGTCATTTGAGGTCAGCTGTTAATACCTTGCATATGGATAGCTAACTTCAATGTGACATGTCATGTATCATGGTTGGTGACCCTTGACGTCACATTCTTGCAGCGGGGCCTACAGAGATGAATACAATCTTACTGATGTCTAGTTAACAGTTTACGTAGATTAGGGAAAAAGAGAGAAAAAAAGTTATCCTAAAAAGTAGACCAATTCACTTAATCACTGTGAATAATGTCATACAAAATTTATACATTTATTTATCTGATACTTGAATTTGTTTAGCATTCTATCCCTTTTAAGGTACAAATGTAGTACAGGAGTTTGAAAATTGTGCATCCTTCTTGTGCATGTGACAAAAAAATGAAAGTCACTATGGGAATGTTAGCGAAATGATTTTCAATGTCTTATAATAGTCAAATTTTATCAAATATGCCATTTTAATGGCTAACCATGCAGGATATTTAATCTTTTTAACAAACCCCTGTTCTATTAAAAGAGCATAGGCAGCTCCACTGATCAGTGATGCAGATTTTTTGGCACCTTAAGATCCCCTTTTTAAGACTCTTGGATGGATGAAAGTGCATGATAGAAATAGATATCATAAATATCTTTTAGTTTATAAGAGCTTGAAAACTGAAGCACCATCCTATATATCAATAAATTTCACTTAGTTTCTGAAGAAAACCCTCATTCTCTGAGAAATGCGATTAATGGTGATTTGAAAGTCCCAAAACTGTATAAAAAATCTTTTACTTATTCAGGGGCATTATTATGGAATGAACTACATGTACCAATATACAGTCTCGTGCCAAAAGTATTCGCGGAAATATGGCCGGCGTCTCGAATGGAATTTTTTGGAAGCTCAATAAATCATTTTTTAATGATTTTTTAGTCTAGGATGCTCAATTTTATTCCTTTACATTCCATACTGATGACGTTTAAATATCGTCTGCTAAAATAATTACATTGTAATTATTTTGTCAATGTAAACAAGATGGGGCGCAGATCGAAGGAACAGTCGCCAGACAAAAAAAAAAAGAAGTCATTGTTTCTATGAAATCACAGGGTAAAAGGATCAGTGAAATTTCTAGAATATTGTCGATACCTGAAAGTACATGCAGGTCAGTTATCAAAACTTTTAACAACCGGAAAAATTATGAAACGGGTGTTCATTCAGGACGACCAAAATAGATGTCAGCTCAGGGTGAAGCAAGATTGAAGCGCATCGTAAATAAACATCGTGGGAAGACTCTTCGGGATATAACTGCAGAATTTAATGTAGAAAACGGCAGAGCAAATAATGTGAGTGGTAGGACTATTCAGAGATATTTGCATAAAAACGGTATTTATAGACGAGTTGTGAAGAAACGGATGGTTGTCAAAGAAGTCAACAGAAAAAAGAGATTGACGTGGTGCCTACAAAAAAGGAGATGGACTGTAAATGATAACTGGATGCATATCATATTTAGCGATGAATCCCAAATTGTAATAGGTCAAAACAATCGAGTTTTTGTGTGGAGAACTGCTAATGAGGCTTTCCGACCAGAATGTATGGCTGCCGAATGTGTGCCGAAAGTTTCCGTTATGGTATGGGGCTGCATTACATGGTTTGGGGTCGGTACTTTATGCAAAGTTACTGGAAATATAAATGCTGTTAAGTATATTTCAATACTTGAAGATCAGTTATGGCCTGTAATAGCCCGTCATTTTCCTGACGATTCTTACGTGTTCCAGGATGACAATGCCCCGGTCCATAGGGCACTGATTGAAGAGAGGTATAAGCATGACAATAATATTCATGGCATGGGGTGGCCTGCTCAGTCCCCGGACATTTATATAATTAAAAACTGTTGGCTTAGAATTAAAAGAACACTACAGATTCGAGCACAAAGAATCACTACCTCTGATGAACTGTTTAAGGCAATTTTTGATATTTGGCAGAACTTTTCCGTTGAATATGTGCAGAATTTATATAATTCAATTCCAAGACGAGTTTTAGCCTGTATTAGATCCAAAGGCCACCTAACAAAGTATTGAAGGTACATTGTAAGTCTTTTTGTTTTAGTTGCTGTTTTCAATGTCTTGTTCAGGCAAAGAGAGACATCTCGATGTTTACGTCCGCCATTTTCCGCGAATACTTTTGGCACGAGACTGTAGTATTAGAAATTCACCATCAATAAGTTCCTGTAAGGTTAATTTAAAGAAATTTATTCTGCACCAAACTGATGATGGTGATATTTCACAAGAAGTTGAGTTTTAAAAATTGTTTTTAATTATGTTTATTGTATTTTTACATGTTATTTTTCCATACTTTATTTACAAACATGCATATTATGATTTACAATATATTACGTACTGTTGAGGGCCTCAGGGAAGATTAGTTTGTTACTAACTGTGTTACCCTCTTGAAATAAAGCTTTTATTATTATTATTATTTTAATTATTATTATTATTAAGGGGAGATAATTTGTATAGAAATAATAGGAAAAAATCATTTTTTTGCAATTTATTCAAAAATAAGTTTAGTGGCCCCCATTTTTTTTCATTCAAATTGAAGGACAGAATATTAGCTAATAATCTACCAAATTTAAAAAAAAATTCTATCTGATGTAACTAGAATAAATTAAAATTTTGTAAAAATTCGCTGATTTTCCCTATCATTTTAACCAAAATAATTATATGATTTTTTACACAACAGATTTCATTCTTATATGGCCAGTGACCCCCTATTTTTATTTTACATTTTGTATGCTCTTATAACAAAGTCAAAAGTGTAAGTTATGAAACAAGAGTTGACCCTCAATGAAGTCTCGCCCGTCCCTACTTGTTCGCAAAATTGATGTGAAAACTCAAACTGACTTAATCAGAAAAACATGTTCGCTAGACCATGAAATTAGGGTAATTGACAAAGGCAATATAGAAGACTGTCATGTACGACCCATACCAAAATGCCAAATATTAGTGACCTACCACTAATAGATACTGAAAAACCAAACATGTTCACCAGACCTTGAAAATGAGGTCAAGGTCAAGTCAAATAGCAGGCTGTCATGATCCATCTAAGACAAACCCAATTACCAAATATCATTGATCTTACATTAATAGAAACTATGAAACTTAATATGATCACTGGACCCTGAAATTGAGGTCAAAGACTTAAATCTTATGGAAGACTGTCATGTACTACTCAAGACCAACCCACATACCAAATATCATTGACCTACCACTAATAGATACTGGGAAACTGAACATGATCACTGGACCATGAAATTGAGGTCACAGATATAAGTCATATAGCAGACTGTCATGTACTACCCAAGACAAACCCACTTAACAAATATCATTGCCCTACCACTAGTAGATACTAAGAAACTTAACATGCTCATTGTACCATGAATAATGAACTGATCTAATGAGATTGAGGTCACAGACAAAAACCATATAGCAGACTGTCATGTACTACCAAACACCAACCTATATACCAAATATCATTGACCTACCACTTATAGTTACTGAGAAAATGACCTAATTACATATACTTAACATGCTCACTAGACCGTGAAATTGAGGTCAAGGACAAAAGCCATATGGCAGACTGTCATGTACTACCCAAGACCAATCTATATACTAAATGTCATTGACCTACCACATATAGTTACTTAGAAAATGACCTACTTGCAAAATCTTAACATGCTCACTAGACCTTGAAATACATCTGCAAACGAATACTGAAGCAAGAACGAGGAAAGGGGGGATTCTAAAATCATAAATCCAAAATCAGGGCAATTCACAGCAACACGAATTGAGACAGTATGACAAAGATGAAATTGAGGTCAAGGACACAAGCCATATGACAGACTTATGTACTATCCAAGCCCAACCTATATTACCATATATCATTGACCTACCACTTATAGTTATTGAGGAAATGACCTAATCACAAAAACTTAACGTGCTCACTAGACCGTGAAATTGAGGTCAAGGACAAAAGCCATATGACAGACTATCATGTACTACCTAAGACAAACCTATATACCATGTATCATTGACCTACCACTCAAATACTTGCTGAGAAACTTAACTATCCATAAAAACTTAACATGTTCATTGTACCGTGAAATTGAGGTCACAGACAAAAACCATATGGCAGACTGTCATGTACTACTCAAGACCAATATATATACCAAATATTATTGACCTATCACTTATAGTTACTGAGAAAATGGCCTAATCACAAAAACTTAACATGAAAGTTTATGCCACCCTTACCACCATTATACTTTGTATGCATATGTCTCGCTTTCGCCGTCTTTTTCCCGCGAGAAAAAATTTTAGAACCCCGTACCACCTTAAACCACGCAATTACCTCATCAACATTTCTGCAGACCAGCCTGCAGATACATGTGGAAAATTAAGTACACAACTTAAAATTAAATGAGAAAAGTGCAAATTAATTTTTAAATTTTCAAAATTCTATAGTGTTTTGGGAATATTTCATAAAGATTAACTTATAAATTAAACATCTAATATTTAAACACTTGTTTGAATAAATATAATACTTAAATTACTCATGTGTTGTGTTAAAAATTTATCTTTCCAAATACACAGATAAAATTAAAGGGAGATAATGTGAAGCTAAGAGCCAATGAAATTCCTTTTTACAAATGTAAATTATACTGGTACTGATGATATGATAAATGAAAGATCCTAACATTTTGGTAAGTTTCCAAACCTCAGAATTAATACAAGTATTAAAATCTATCGAAATATTTAGGGTTTAAAGTAGTTTGGGAGTCTTGCCTCTTGGTTTCTGACATGTAATATTTCTTTACATTTACATTTTGTTGATGAAACTGTCCCTGCAGGGAACAATCTCTTATAGTTTTGGGATTCAAAGCCAGAGATGTTTTTTGATATTGCCTGCCTTGAAGCCAGAGATGTTTTTTGATATTGCCTGCCTTGAAGCCAGAGATGTTTTTTGATATTGCCTGCCTGCTAGGCAATATAAAAAAACATCTCTGGCTTCAAGTCCCAAAAGAGATAAGGGGAAGGAATGTCACAAAACAGAACTTCCTTCATCATGTTCATAGGGGTGGGGCATTATAAGTCACACAGCATTTAAGTACTAGTTCGTCTTAGAAACAGGCAAAGTGCATTGGTGAGGTGGCACGTACATTGAGGAAAAAAAATGCAAACTTTTTATATTTGATTTTAATCAAAGTCAAAAGTCAAAAAGCTTTATTTAGAGTCGATAAAAGTAATAATAAAACAACATAAGCTCCAAGGAGCTTTTTAAATCGACTAAAACAATAACAGCCATTTAGTGCTTGCTATATGGTGTGAGGTTCCTCACTGTGTTGAAGACTGTACGGTGACCCCTAGATGCTTTGTTTTGGGTCGTTTTAACCTTGGTATGCGATGTTGTCTCCTTGACATTTACCCCATTTCCTTTCTTTACATAATTAAAAATACACATGCAACGCATTTTTACATACATACACAGTTCTTTAGTTATAATAGATAAACAAAATCATATTAACAAATCACAATTAAAATGCAGCACTAGCAAAATTTATAAACTCAACCAATTCAATGCAAGAAAACTTCATTTTGATATACAAAAGTTCTGTATTATTTTTCCCTTTTGAGTTATCAGCGTCCAAAATTTGAGTCATTTAGATGTACAAAATATGTGGTTGGACTGAACTCTTGGACTGCGACGTAACATTTGAATGACCAATGAAATTGGTTGTTTCATTTATAGATCTTTTGTAAAGGAGATATAAAAATTACATTGAAAGACCGAAGGACAAGTAGTGATTTAAATTATATTCCCTTGTAAACGCTCTGTCGCAACTGGGGTTACAACAGGGTTAGAAGGCTTAGTTATGCCTTAATGAGAAAAAATGTGTATTTATGGTTTTACCAACTGACGTTCTCGTGGTCTGACCCTAGTGTTGGTAGCTAGTGTGCATTGGTATCGCTGCTGAAGCTTTTACCTATGAGTGGCCATTCATGTCATTGGAGCTATATATATATATATATATATATATAAACACGTAAATAATTACATTTCATGAATATTCATTTGAATTCCGTCAGTTTGATAGGTGAACATCGATCACGTGGCATATCAATGTGAAGTTGCAATTCCCATGAAACACATTAGACCACGTGTTCACGTGGTGGATGAATTTGTAAAAAATAAAATCCCAATGTACATGATGTACTTCCCTGTAAATAAAGTTATTTTTTATATTTTGGGATTAAAATGTAATTATAAGAATTGAATGCATTATTTTGAAGTTTCATAGGGACTATGAAAGGGTTGACCGGGTGCACATTTTCAACATGAAGCGCTACCGCGCTTCATTAAAAATGTGCTTCGGTCAACCCTTTCATATCCCAATAAAACTTCAAAAAATGCATTCAATTCTTAAATGAAGAATCGCACATGAATTGTCTTAACTCGTGCATGATTTATCAAAACTTGTGTGTGAATTATCATATTCACATGTGATCGTAGAAAATCACTTTTGAATATTTGTAAATCACATATATATATTTGACCTGTAAATCGGAAAATGTGATATTATGATTACGTGTGTGGTATGTCAACAGCAATATATTGGTGAAACAAAAAATTCACTAAATCTCCGTATTAATTTACATCGTAATCACATAAAGAAAAAGGAATTAACACAGGCAACGGCTGTCCATTTCAACAGCATAGGACATAGCTGGACAGACATGCAGGTTGTCGCCATTGACCAAAATAAATCTTGGAATGAGACAAAGCGACAAGCAAAAGAGCGGTTCTGGATGCAAAAAATTAAATCCAGCTTGAATATCACAACCTTTTTTTTTTGAGATGATTAAAATTCTAAAAGCAGCAGGAAATCTGTGTTAAAATTTACAAATAACACATTTTCCAGTAACAATGGTATTTAGTTATTTCTAATTGCAGACATTATTTCTTCCGGATTCACTACAATGTCTTCAATTATTGATTCTGTTAAATTAATACTTTTCGATATACAGTAACTGACAAAAGTTTTTTCTTCATCTCCCTCTGGGCATTCATCTCGTATTACATTTGTGATAACCAGTGTAGCTGTTATTGTTTTGTTTAGACTTTTTTGTACATAGTTTTTGTTTGATTTTATTTTTTTATTTTTGTTGTGTTTTGAAAAAGGCCCGGATAGGGGCTGAAATATTAACTGTATTATTTGTGTACTGTTCACTTTCGTCTATTGTTTGATTATATTCTTCTCACAAAGTGTGTATCCTGTCGGATCAAGTACGTACGGGACTTTCGAGATAGGAACTCTCATGTAATTGAAGGCGGAAACGATCTCGTCAAATACCAGTGAGAAGTATAATCGGAATCCAGTCCTATTGAATATAGATATATACCACCTAAAAACAAACTATTTATTAAATTGAAGTGTACTTATAATTTGTCTTGCATGACAATTATTCAACTAAATTTTAATTGACGAAAAACAATTAATCTGAAGCGCTACAAATCGATTGGATATAAATCACCCTTGGCTCAACAGTGTTCATTAATTAGTGATTCCATCCCAAGGTATTGATGTATTGATTTTTTTCGCATAATACACAAAAATGT
The DNA here is from genome assembly GCA_002080025.1 of Modiolus philippinarum. Taxonomy (NCBI): domain Eukaryota; kingdom Metazoa; phylum Mollusca; class Bivalvia; order Mytilida; family Modiolidae; genus Modiolus; species Modiolus philippinarum. Next base: position 2,166 of record MJUU01011944.1, on the reverse strand, counting down.
TGTCGGAATGAACATGACTCAAAATTCCCGTATTTTGCAATGAAAATAAATTATACATAGTAACACAATGTTTGATTTCATTTGAAGGTTTTTCATTTGAAGGTTCAAATGCGGAAAATCACACCAAATTTCACACCCAAAGGACAATGGATGATCTTTACCGTCACAGTTATTATCCCCTGCCGCATCGCGGTGCGGGGATATGGTAATGCTGGGCATCCATCCTTCCGTCTGTCTGTGTTTCCGTCGATCCATTTGTCCTCCTTGTAAGCGCCCTAGCAAGTTTATTTTTCATTGGATTTGGATAAAATTTATACAGTACCTTTGGTTAAGTGATACCTTGAGCGAGCTCAAAGATGAGTTCTGGTCGAGTATATATTTATAGGAGTCATGCCCCATAATAACTTAGAAAATTAATTAATTAATTTTCTAAGTGCTCTAATTAATTAGTTTTATTTCTTATCGGATTGCATAAAATTTATACAGTAGCTTTAACTCAATAAAACCTCAAGCAAGTTCAAAGATGAGTTCTGGTTGAATATTTTTATAGTACTTATGCCCCTTAATAACTTAGAAATTTGACAAAATTGTCTTGTAAGTGCTCTAGCAAGTTTATTTATTGTCGGATTTAGATAAAATGTACATGAATGTATACAGTAGCTTAAGCTCAGTGATACCTTGAGTTAGTTTAAAAATTAGTTCTGTTCAAATATTTTTTAAGGATTCATGCCCCTTAATATAATAAAAAATTTACAAAATACCCTTGTTTAAAAGATGCTTTAACGATGGGGAATTTCGGAACGCTGTTCAATTTTAAAATACAAACCTGGGTATGATCTTACTTTCCAGGTTATGTAAATATGCATCCTGAAGTCAGATTGTTCCCAGATTTGTAATATTATATTTTCAATCCTCCTAATTTATCACCTGACCTTAGGTGCAGGGATGGGCACGATTACTTTGAAATGTAATCGATTATTAATCGACTACATGGCATATTTTTGTGTAATCGATTATAAATCGATTACACATGTATCTCACATGTAATCGATTACAATCGATTACTTTCGGAGAAGTAATCGACAATTACTTTCAATTACTTTCGATTACATTTCTTTAAAAAGGCATATTATATTATACATGACACATGGCAAAACATATAAAGATTGAGATACATGAACATTTGTACATTGAATTGTCAAAAATTGAACCTTAAGTGGTACATTTGTGAAAGGTTAAGTATCTGCAATACTGTTACATTTAATTATCATCATTTTATGAAATGTGTCATCGCATTTTCCACTATCGAAAGAGGAGACAAAGCTCAAGAGAAACATTTGAACTAATTCTTCATTAGTATCTTTTTTTTCTTCTGTTCATTTTTTCCATAATTTAATGATTTTCTTGATATGGACTGGGCATGATTTTGTTGGCTGCTCTTTTCAGATCCTTGGTGGTGGGATAATTGTTCATTTCTATGTTTTCTCACAAAAAGGGAAATAAAAAAATTTTTGGTAAAAAAATTTCTTATTATAATTTAAAGATGTAAAATATGAAATTTTTACTACTAGTTCATTTAATGAAATTGACAAAGAAACAATAAATTGTTTTCATAACGCTTAAATTTGTGTTTAATTATAATAATCTGACAGGTGTGGATTACTGCCTGGGGTTAAATTGCAATTAACAGTTATATTCTTGTGTAAACATCTTGTCAACAGGTACATTTAACCTTATGCCTAAATTGTAAATCATGTTATTAATCATTAAAAGTAAGAAGCTAAATTTAAACAAAAGGTCTGATAAAATGATTGATTGCTTTAGAATTTTAATATCATCATAATCATACAAATTGTTGAATTGCTGTACCATCTACTCTATATATTCATCATGATTATTATTATTTTTCACTCTTTGAAATATTTTATTTTGTTAAACATGTTAAGAGCTAAAATGCATAAATTTTAATTTAATACATCACAGTCAGACAAAGGGTTAGTCTGTGAGAAAAAAATATGTTCAGCTATCCAAAAATATTGGACAGATTTGCACATTTTTTTTAAGTGTGTAGTAAAATTTGAGGTGGTTGCAAAACTGCCAGATATTAATATATTACACTGTATGCACTTGATCTTGATTGCTCCATCTGAAGGCAAATCTGGTGGT
>MJUU01011943.1:0-32395 GCA_002080025.1 Modiolus philippinarum | reverse complement strand
TATATATATATACTTTTTATTGCTTTCAGATTTCTAGTACATTTTCATGATTGCATTTCATCGTCATGAAAAATTAAATACGTGAATATTTTACAATTTATCCGTTATTTCAGCATGTAAGAGTAGTTTTTTTTCGTGGATTTGCTAAACTTTCGTGTCTATTGTTATGATGAAGTCAAGAAAATAATAAACATGATAAAAACGAGGATGAAACAAATCTATTTAAAAGTTAATGTAAATCTGACATTTTTGAAGCTAAGTACGTAATATTTCTCTGATTTACTTAAATAAATTATACATAAGAAACACAAAACAAAATAATACGCAAGGCCATAGCTATGCACGAGGGAGACACTCCTTACTTTAAAACAGAATTGTGAAATTTAGATAAAACAATTTTTCACATTTAATCATACATTCTAAGAAAACAAATATGTAAAGAAACATTTAATTCTTCAACCGGATTTCATTAGTTGAGCAATAACCGCAGATTGCATGGGAACAAGGAGAGGACTAGTAGTATAAATTCACCATTATCTAATGAAAAATCACATTTTGAGACTGAGATATTGTAAAAAATGAAAATTTCAACAAAGCTACTATATTTAACTGTTTTCTGTGTTAGCCAGATATTTGTCATTATACAAGGTATGTACTGGACAAGTAGAACTTAAAACCAAAACCTAATTATAGTTAAAGGCGATAGAATCAAAGAATAGGCTATAGACGCATAGCATATTCACACTATCTCCTTCGTGCATAGCTCTATCCTTAGCTTAATTTTTGTTTTTTCTATTCAGATCCATTTTTTGTTATTTGTGCTCTCTCAGCTTTTACATATATTTCAGTTTATTGACTTCAAATGATTTGATTTGATTTGCAGCGAAGAAAAAAAAATAAACAGTTACTTCGGTATTGTGTTATTAACATGTTAAACGCGAACTATTCAATAGTTATTTCCAATAACTAAAATGATATTTATTGTTGATTAGAAAAATAACCTCTTATATCAAATTTTGCATAGAGAGATACATTTCTAGAAAGATTATAGATCTTGCCATTGTCAATTAAAGCACCAAATGAATGCAGTTATAAACATAATTCTTTGTTTTTCTTTTACAAGTAATTATGAATAAAAAAGTCATGGGCACACACTTTTCAAGGCAAATCATTTATGAGGATAACAAATAATTTCAATGTAAATAGCCCGTCATTGACAGAGTTCTTGCATATTTCCATTGACTTGCATTTAACTACCTCTATCAACACTTCCGAACACTAATAATTTTATGGTAATCGTGGTACTATCAGTTGCAGTTTGTTAAATTATTAGTTTGATGCACGGTGTGGAGAAAAAGCAATAATTCAATTTGGAGGTAAAGAGAAACCATTTGAACAAATATATTTAACAAAAAAATTAATCATTTTAATATGAAATAAATATGAAATTTTGCCAAAAAAAAAAATAAATAAATAATAATAATAATAAAATAATAATAAAAATAATAATAATAATAATAAAATAATAAATGCACGAATTAAGAAATAAAAATAAATAAAAACATGAAACAGATTGAAATTGCGTTTTTTAAATCATAAAGAAGAAAATTTTGTACGAAAAGTTATCGCCCGATTTTGACGCTTTATTTTCGTTTCATTTTACACATATTACACATAACTATACATTAGCAAGTAGAATGATGTAATAGTTGTTTAATTAACACTATGTAATATGATTAAGTGATAATTTGCCAGAAGGTATCATATATCATTTTTGAAGTTATTTAAATCTTGAATCTGTGCAATCAAAATTGTTTGCTATTTAATGATTAAAAAAAATATGAGATTCATTTAAATATGGCATAGTTTTAATGGAACATATAATCAAGGGCGTACCATATCATAGAGAACACTGGTATTTAGTTATTTATGTGATAGTCGTTTGGCTTTACGTAGATCTTTTTTAATTATAAGATTTGAGAAATACATACAATGATAAAGTGATGATAATACAACATTCGGGTACTCCAGCCATCTTTGATGTTTTATACAATAATGGAAATTTGATTATTTTCAAATCAAACTGGAAGTTACAAAACTTAAAATTAAACTATTTTTATACAGATTTTCTGTTGCATTAATCTTTCATCTTACTCGGTATATGAACATAAATGTTCATTATGTCTATTTAAGATGTTTTATTGTGTGTTTTGTAACTGTTGTGTCAACAATTCATCGTAAATAAACATAGTTATAATGGTAGTTTACTAAATTTGTCACCTCAACATTTAAATCAAATTGGATGTAAATTATCGTTAAATTAAACTAAAATGATATGTATCAATTTAAAGAAGAGGTTTTTAAGATAATAGGGATAAGAGCTTAAATTAGACAAAAACAATGGTTTTCGAGAATATCAAAAAATGTTCCTATTTCATGTTTTTTTATCGAGTGGAATTCTGGTAGGTTACTTCATAAAGTCACGTGATGACCATGGTGGCTGGCCACGTTTTTCTTACAAAGTAGAGCCATATAAATACTTCTGAATAGAAAACAATCCATTGCTATCACTAGCTCTTTATACGCCCATTTCCAGAATACAGTACAGTAAAAAATAAAACATTAGTGCACTCACTCTGCCTGGTTTTAGTAATTCCGTTCGGTTAAACGAGTAGTAATATAGTGGGTTGCAGATATTAACTCTCATAAAGTTAACTGGGAGCAATCATACAATCTCCTCTTAGTTAACTTAGAACAGGTATCAAATCTGCTCTGAAATCCTGATTGCTAGAACCAGTCATGGTCATAGCTAGATTCCGACCGTTCTGGTCAGAGCCATGACCACTCTGACCTATTTTGCCATAACTGTTCTCAGCTGACCTGTTCTACCAATGACCGCTCTGTCCTATTCGAGCCATGGCTGCTCTCAGCTGATCTGCTATAGCTGTAAAATTACTCATGTCGGATCTGCTGTCTTTACAGTCATGACAAATATTTGTGTCAAATATTTACATGTATGTCACATAACTCAGCTTTGTTTTGGGTCGTTTTAACCTGGATATGGAATGTTATCTCCTTGAAATTTACCCCATTTTCTTTCTTTTTCATATTGAAAAAAATTGAAATAAAGAATAATGAAATAAATAATTCAGATATAGAATTACATTTTGGTTAGTGGTCTTTTTCATTAGTTATTTACCTGAGTTAATCCTGGTGAATTTCGAGAAATAAGAAGAGTTTGTGTTAAAAGAGTATTTTATGGTTTTAAGGGGGGTTTGCTACTCCATTTGAAAATAAAAAGGATTTCAAATAAACATGATTTTATGTTAGACAATAAAAAAGAAACAATTTAAGTGAAGAAAACTAATAGGTTGATGATCTAGTTTTTGAGTTTTAAATGATTGAAAATTTGGCGGGAAACCGAACTCCCATGATCTTTCATAGGATTAACATTAACAAGGATTGACAATGAATGAATGTGACATAATAAATAGAATCAAATAAACTTTTTACAGAATGCTCACAAAGATGTATAAAATGAAATTATGGAAAAAAATAAGGGGGTAAATGGGCAAAAAATTATAATACTTTTAAATGGATAAAACCTGAGGATTCCGAAAATCTGACAAAAATCCCAAAACATGAGGAGCGAACCTCCTTAAACTAGCTTTTTATGTCCATAATTGAGGCAAGTCGAGAGATAATAGGGTGATATTTTTAGTGACATTATTTTTACCTGTGTATATAGTCCATACACTAATCTGTAAATAGTCAACAATCGTCACAATTTATTTTGAATGCGCACACACATGCGTTTTTATACGGAAGGACATATAAGACCTATCAAAAATATTTTTGAATTCGTTATAACGAATTCTTAAATTTGTTATAACGAATTTTATTCGTTATACATTAACAAATTTTATTCGTTATGACGAATTTAATTCGTAATAACAAATTTTTGAATTCGCTATAACAGATTGTTGAAATTGTTATAACGAATTTAATTCGTTATAACAAATTTTTGAATTCGTTTTAACAAATTGTAAAGAAAATTATTTTAACGAATCTTTGAAATTGTGAGAACAGATTGAATAATCTGAAGTCACAAAGTTATGAATTTGTGATATCAAAGTGTAAAATCTCTTATTACGAATTCATAAAGTTATAATCTATAGCAAGCAAGAGTCACAAAAAATTGAGAAAACTAATGTCTCGTTGAGACACCATATGGGGTTTCTACCCGTCGAAATGATAGATATTTATTTCAAATACCCACCATTTCGGGCTATTCCTTCATGTAAGAGATCATGAAAATGTCAAGTGCAGAATTTCAGAGTAAAAGTGCATACAACTGCAGAGAATCAAAGAGAATCTTTTAGTTCGACAGTAGAACTATGATAATCAACGACTTGAAAGGAAAGATTCTTTATTTCTCTAATTTCTATCTAGTTTTCACATTTCCTGAACGGTGTGGAAATATTTGTTCTCCTCTCTAGAGAGGAGAACAAGTTTCATGACATTTCCCGCCAAATTTATTCGGAACACAATCCTCGGTGTTTTCCATCCAGTCATTATAGAAAGAGTTTCCACAACTTAAACACGTTAATTATGAAATTTCTCACATCTCGTTAAATAAATTTTCAAATGTTTAAAGCTCGGCAAGCCTCGCTTTCAAACATTTGAAAAATTTATTTAACTCGATGTGAGAAATTTCATAATCAACTAGTTCTCGTTATGGAAAATATATTTCTCTTATCATAGTCTTAATTACCAATACCATTAGGATAGCCCTAACCCTTCCTTGACTGTAGCTCTAACATTTTCCTGGACTTTAAATCTTATCCTTTCCCAAGATATAACCAAACCCTTTCCCTTAATTAAACCATTAACCAGAATCCCTTCCCTTAATATCATCTTTACCCTTACTCTTTATAGAACCCTATAACCCTTTCACTTAATTTAACCTGAATTCTGTTCATGTCTATTACCCTAACCATACCCCTGACTATAACTCTAACCCTTTCCTTCATATATCTTTAACCTTGTTCCTTGAGGTGTCTCAGTGGTATTATTCCGCCATTTTTTACTTGCTCATTTAGGTTTCATTCATTAAAACATTTACCAAAAAAAGTTATTTGAAATGTCAAGGAGGTTCCCAAGTACGTAAAATTAATATTTCTAATAGCTGGATTTACAGAACACAGAAATTAAACAAGGGAGATAATTTGATAGAAGAATTTAACATAGATATCACTAGAGTAATTAACATCTCGCAATTTTTCCCTCTTATTTCATAGTGACCAGTTATTTATATTTTTATGTGTAAACTATATAATGATTACAATACACATGCAAAGTATGAACAAAATCTATAATCATTTTTCATGTTATCAACTCTTATAAACATTTTCACTAACATTTCTAAGTAAATTCCTTTAATTCTCAATTTCATTTTTTGCTCTTTAATGACGGTGACTCCAAATTTTATTTTACATTTTCAACAATAATACAATTACGTTTCTACACAAAAAAAAATTCACAAAATTCTACAATAGGAAAATAATAACCTGCAGACACCTTAATTTAACTTTAACTTCTTTAAAATAACCCTAACCCTTTTCATAAATATAACAATAACCCTTTTCCTGATTATAAACTTAACAATTCGCAAAATATAACTCTAACCTTTTCCCTGACTATCAACTCTAATCATTTCCCTACATATAACCCTGACATTTTCCCTGGCCATAATATGACCATTTTCCTTGACTATATTAATCTTATCCTTTCCCAAAATATATCCAAACTTTTTTTTAATTTAACCATAATCCATTCCCTTACTATCATCCTTAGCCTCACCCTTTATATAACCCTAAAACTCTTTCATTAAATTCATGCATGTTCTCCTAACCATACCCCTGTCAATAACTCTAACCCTTTCCATGACCATGACTCTAACCCTTAAATGACTATAATCCTAACCTTTTCCTTAAATATAACCCTTTCCCTTTTTGCCCTGTCTTTGGACTTCGATTTTTGTGAATATCTCCCCTTTGTTCCTTCGGTATTCTACTGCCGTTGTTTCACTTACTATAACTCTTACCATTTTTATTATACCACCTTGGAGATTCTCCACAATTCCCTTCTGACTTTTTTTTTCTAGCATATAAAGTCTATTTTTTTAGACTCTTGGATAGATTCTCCATAGACTTTTACCTAAGAATAATACTGCCTAATAGAAATTTTCCTCAAATCTCTGCTGCCTTGCTCTTAGGTATTATACTGTATTGGAGATTCTCCGCAATTCTCCGTTGGCCTTTTTCTAGCATATAGACTCTTTGATAGATTCTCCACAAACTTTTTTCGAAGTATTATATTGCCTTGGACATTTTCCTCGATTCTCCGCAAACTTTTTCCGAAGTATTATACTACCCACTCGAGATTTCCTCAATTCTCTGCTGACTTCTTCCTAGATATCATACTGCAATGGAGATTTTCCGCAATTCTCCACTGACATTTACCTAAGTATAATACTACCTCGGAGATTCACCGCGATTCTCCACAAAATTTTTCTTAAATATTATATGGATATTCTCCGCAGTTCCCAACTGATTTCGCTCAGTATAAGATTGCTTAGGAGATTCACAATTCTCCGCTTACTTTTTCAGTAGATAGGTAGACTGCATATTTTTGAGTTAGTATTTTTCATGACCTCTTACATGAAGAATGGACCTCATCTCGGTCCGGATTCAATGAATCTCGTCAAAATTCTAGATTTGTCTTTCGAAATACAAATTTCTTGCCAAAAAACCTAATTTTCGATTAATTTAAAAATATGAAGCTATTGCCCTGAAAAAAAAAAAAAAAAGCTGTTTTTAAGTCAGGAGTCATCCATGCACTAATGTGATTTTTGGATTTGATATCATTAAACTTTATAACTGAATCATTGAGAAAATCTAATTTGTTTAAGTTCCGGACAACATTGTTTAATTTGTTACTGCATCTTAAGTGTTTCGTGAAGCCAAACGCTGAATGTTAGTTAAAAGGGTGAGTTTTAACACTGATTTAGATGTTGGAATAAATGTTCCTACTTATCGATCCTTTCTTCTTACTAATCCCAAGCTCTCACTGGAATGAAATTGAGAAATTTAACAGGTTTACACAATGAAATTCAGCAAGAAACTTAATCTTAAGGTTCTGATTAGGGTTTTAAGCACTTAACTAAGTTTCATGCAACCGTAATTATGGTTTTTCATCGAGTGCAAGCTACAATGTATCACGTAATGGGGGTAGGGGCTTTCTAGATACTATTCATCTCCAACATGATTGAGTTAAGGGGTATATCAGAGAGAAGACTAGAAAATCAAACAAGAACACGGTATCTAAACGTTACGTCAGAATTCTTGATTTTATGCGACTTTGGCATGCCATAGTTTAACAATCTGTTAGAAATAATTCTATAATTTGTTATAACGAATGCTCGAATTCATTTTATCGAATTCTTGAAAATTTTATAACGAATTCTAAAATATTTATAACGAATTCTAGAATTTGTTATAACGAATTCTAGAAATGGTTATAGTGAATTTAATTTGATATAACGAATTCTAAAGTATGTTATAACGAATTCAACAATTTGCTATAATGAATTAAATTCATTATAACAAATTCTAAAATTTGTTGAAACGAATTATTGAATTTGTTACAACGAATTAAATTTATTATAAAAAATTCAAAAATCTGCTTTAACGAATTCAACAATTTTTTTTTCTAACAAGTTAAATCCGTTATAACAAATTCTAGAATTCGTTACAACGAATTCAAAAATATTTTTGATAGGTTCTATATGGGCTTCCGTATTTTTAAGTTTTAAGTTTAAGTATATTTTAAATAAATCATGCAACAGAAGAGTGGTGTTACTACTACATGAAGCTTAAACAAAGAGGAAGAAGAATTTATTTCCTTGTTGATACGAGATAACCGAAAACAGATTTTGTTTTAATTTTCCGTAAATTTATTATCATAAAATCAAAATCGCGAATGAAATTAAAAGAGGAATGTCAATCTTAGCTGAAACAAACAATTCTTTGCAACATCGTGAAAAGATTTAAATGGTTTCGAGCTCGAGAAACAGGAAATACGGACACCTCTAATTTAACATTCAATTCAATAATTTTAGGACCAGAAAGGTCGCGGCCAAAACAGACTTGACGAGGACGGTCGTGAACAGAACAGATTTGGAAAGAACGGTCATTGACAGAGCAGACTTCGATAGAACGGTCATAACTAGAACAGACTTCTGTAGAATGGTCATGGCAAGAGCACACTTAGGTAGATCGGTCGTGGCTAGAACAGACACGATTTTAGGGCCAGAACAAACATGATTCTAGAACTGATCTAAGTCTGATCCAAGTTAAATTAGAACTGTTAAATTGAACGCTCTCAAAGTTAACTTTGAAGATAGGTTATATCTGCATCCCACTATGTGTGTTGCTCAACGTAATATGCATGAATTTAATTCAATGCAGCAAAATGAGAAATATCTGTACAGTTTTACATACTGTGAAAGGTCTTTATTCGTGGACATCATTTTTTTGCGGTTTTCATAAATATCATAATTTCGTGGGAAAGTAAATTCACGGTTTCGAATTTTGTACATTAAAACTCTAGGGTGAAATGCATTTCGTTGGGAACTTAATTTCATTGTTTAAACGAACCGCAAAATCCACGAAAATTTGAACCCCGCGAACAATAATACTTTCACAGTATTAAAAGGGCTAACTTAAGCAATAAAATCTCAAAATACTGAAGCAACTGTGGATTAAGTTTCTGCATATGGCTATGTCGACAACTTATGTCCCTTAAGTGCAGGTCAAATCAAATCATTTCGAGATCCATTAACCAAAAAAGTGTAAGAGCTTACAGAGATCAATTTACCAGTAGGATCTGAATAGAAAAGACACAATCAGCTAAGGACATAACTATAAAAAAGGTAGGGACTCAGTCGTATTAAGCATTTTGTTTTATTGTATGTTTCTAAAAACAAAATCGGTTTTCGGGCCAGCACCGAAGTAATGACTACTGGGTTGGTGAATAACCTCGAGGACTAAAAGTCCACCAGCAGATGTATCGGCCTCGTGGTAGGAAATATAAAAAAAAAACGGAAGCTTTAGTGAATTTAAGTTATGCATCTGGCCATTTCAACGACAACTTATGTCTTTTCAGTGCAGATCAAATCGAAACATTTGAAATTCCTTAAAACATGTTTAAAGGCTGATAAAAGATCAAATTTCCAAAAGGATCTAAATAGAAATGTCAAACCAAGTTAAGGACAGAGGAATGCAAGAAGGACACATGGAGATTTTCTTAAATCTGGATATTGCGTGTTTCTGAAAAAAAAATCGGTACTAGCTTCGAGGTTGGATAATACTCCTGGGGAGTAACTGTCCACCAGCAGAGGCGTCGGCCTAGTGGTAAGAAATAGAAAAACGCCGAAGTTACACATTGGCAAGTGGTAAGAAATAGCAAAACACCGAAGCTTCGAATCGGCCCAGTGGTAAGAAATAGCAAAATACCTGAGCTACTGTAAATTTGGTTTCCGCAAATGTCCATTTTCTGACAACCCATACATATTTTTGTGTATCTCTCCAGTGGAGATCAAATCAAAACATTTGGATATTCATAAAACAAAATATGTACAAAGGCTGATATAGATCAAATTATCAATAGGATTAAAATAAAAACCAAACTCAACCAAGGACAGAGCAATGCAAGCAGGAGATACTCCTTAGTTTTTAACAAAATTTTCTTAAATTTTGATTTTTCACTTTTTAAAATAAATTTAGACCAACACCGAAGTTCTGGAAACTGGGTTGGTGAAATCCTAATTTTCTTTTATTGCATCAATAAGCAATGAAGTGATATGGAGTAAATTTACATGAGACAAAGTCTCTACAAAAATATAGTAAAACAAAGCGTTTTTATTGTTGTTCCTCATCTCGAAGTCACCATGAGGCCTTCAACAATGAGCTTTGCTTATACCTTAGAGAAAGCCCAAGTATTTTTGTTTTTCAAAATTCAATTCAATGCAAAATAGTTCTGACGTTTAACTAGCTTCTATTGTACGCGCCTTTGCATTCCTTTCATTCTAGCATTTAAGATATAAGTAGACATGGGACCTCAACAATGATCAATTACTCAACATGATAACCATCACCTTAATATTAGATTAAGAAGTCTAATGAAGAACAGCAATAGAAGCGTTGTTCCATTGACAGGTTCTACCATTGTTTTGTGGAGACTTTGTGCATTTACTCCATATCCTTTTACGATTTATCGATACTACATTACAAAGTAATTTACATCTGCACTTCTTTTTATCCGAGGATAAATAGATATCTTGAAAGCTGAATTAAAGGTCTTATATCCAATCTTTTGCCATTTGATCTAGATATAAAATTGAATAATACAGTACTGACAGAGCGAATGTTTAAAAAGTATTAATTATAAAAGTGTTTTTTTTAAACTTGCAGTTAGCAAATTAACTATGACACAACCAAGAGTTCAAACAAAGACAAGAAAAAGTCTGTTTGTTAAAAAACGAATTACAGATTTATGATACGTTTGAAAAAATTATCATAGTCTATAGGCTGGAAAAACCCCCTTGCACACCCATTTCTGACCCCCATCCGCATTTTTCAGTCCTTCTATACTCCCTCTTCAAAAATTAACATGAGCATAACTTGCATGCAATGTTGGAACAGGCCCCCCTTTTTATACCCACCAAACGCAATTTGGGAAAATTTCGTTTCTGATAAAAGTTTTTCTTTCAATTGCTTCAAATTGTTGAGTGGTACCTCTCAGTTATGATACAATGGTGCAGAATGAAAGCCTATGGTATAAGCGTTGCAAATATCCCACATAAGTACCATTTCTACACCCAATACGTATAAAAATTGAAAAACCTTACCCTACCCCTTCAGAATGTTGACTTAAATTTTAAGATTTTTCCCAAAATTGTGAAAGTTCAATGGTCAGTAGAAACCATTTCATTTTTCTTGCTATTATTTTTAGTCTTAATATGATTTTAATATGCTTTGAATGACCAAAATATCACTATTGAATACACAAATAAAACATATCTTTGAATATTTTCACAGTTTACACAGCTTTGCCCCTTTCTACGCTATCTTATCTATGAGTGGATCAAATTCATGAAAAGTGGATATAAAATTAAAGAACATAATATCTGCTTTACAACTAGTACAAATTATGGCAATTTTGAAGTGATATAAGCTCCCTACATAAAAAACATACCCCCTACCTAACAGATATACTCTAAAATTGATTTTTTTTTATCTATATTTGCATAGAAATAACCAGAACACGCAAATTGTGTGTTTTATATACATGTAACAATGATATAAATTATATTGTGATTATGTATTATAAATGAAAAATTGGCATGTTCTTCATTTCAGATTTGTCCAAAGTTCACTTTTAAATAGTAATATATGTCAAATCTGGATGTTACATGTATATCTGAAAATATGCAAATTAATTGTTCTAGGGGATATATAAATTGTCTTAAAACATTACTCACAAAACCAAGAAGTGTTAAATGTGACTCTGACTACCGAAAATATTACCCCTAGCCCAACAAATTTTCCCTAAAATTGTCAATTTTTTTTCTGAGTTCGCCTAAAAATAAGCAGGACACGCAAAATGTGTGTTATACATATGACAATGTTGCATTAATAACATCATGATTTGGTATTGTAACAGCAGACTTAAACGCAATATTTTGCCCACAACTGATGAAAAACGGAAATTTTGAATACTTCAGATTTGTCAAAAGTTCACTGTTAAATCGTAATATATGTCACAAGTGAAGGCTATATCTGCAGATATGCCATTTAATTGCTCCGTGCGATACATAAGTTGTCATAAAGCATTGTTTAGAAAAACAAGGAGTATTTAATGTGACTCTGAATACCGAAATTCCCTACAAATTCCCCATAGAATAGTCAATTGTTTCTCTATATTCGCACAGAAATAACCAAAACACGAAAAGTCTGCATTGTATAAAGCAATGTTGCATTAACTTTATAATGATGTCATTTTAAGTCCCACTTGTCAGATTTAATTCAAAATTTTGTACAAAATTGAAGAAAAATTGGAATTTTCAGCATTTCAGATTTGTCTAAAATTCACTTGTAAATAGTAATATGTGGCAAATCTGTAGGATTTATCTGAAGATATGCTAATTGATTATTTGAAGTGATACTTTAGTTATCTTAAAACAATGTTTAGAAAAAGCAGGAATGTTCAATGTGACTCTAAAATATGCCTGTCTGATCATATATATGAACAAAACATATTAACATACATGTACTAATGTTTCGCATTCTTTAAAAAAATGCATTTGATATATCGCAATATGCAATTGTAACTCCAAAATATAGGTAAAATTGAATATTTTGGGCGATTTTCGTGAAAAATGGGAAGTTTCAGAGCATGATGTTATTTGTGTTATATGGGAGTCTCTGTGTATTTTTGTGTTTGAAATTATATGTTACTAGGCCTTTATACAATGTTTAAGCTGAATCGGATTAAATAAATTGTTTTGATTTGGGGGGGCTCATATGTTTGCAATTAATGAGATTTATGATATTTTAGTTAGTTAAGAATGTTAAAAACCATACTTTCTAACAGCTTAGATATAATGACACAATATTTCATCACTTTTTTCTAGTTATATATCAAATTTGCGAAGTTTTTATAACTCTAAGTCAAAACAGCAATAATTCTGAAGAACGGAAAATTCTAATCTTTCATAAAATTTGGGCAAGACCCCTTAAAAATTTTGAATCCACTTTAATGGTCTTCTGCATGTAAGCTTTAGTGAATTATACACAATAATTGGCATTAAACAGTATCTTTTTATCTTTTAGAGCCTGAATATTTAAAATGTTCCCAAAATCTTAAGAAGGAGGGGGCTAATTTTGGCACTTCTGATCCAACAAAATGTCTGAATATACAGTTTTTCACACAATTTGTTGCTTACATATCATAAATCATTACTGTAACGGCAATTATTAGATATATATTCAATTGTATACGATCCAAAAGTAAGAATCGAAATTGTGAAAATATTTAAATTCGATAATTTCCATTTTTCAAACTTTTATACCAAAAATGAAAATTTTAAGGATTTCAATGGCCTTTTTTCAAAATTTTATAATTGATAAATTAGGCAAAAAAAAAAAAAAAACTAGATCAAATGATGAGATTTGTATATCTGAAAAGAATTTACAGCTTAAAAATAGTCAACTTCGAAATTTTTTTGCAGAAGGAGGAGTACATTTTTGTATCTCGATGATCATAGAAATGGCATAAAGTGGCCAACTTGTGTTCATTGTAAAGGATATTAAATAAGCTTCAATTTGGTACCAAATTTCAGTACATCTAACTTATTTCCATAAACATTATGAAGTTAAAAAAATGAAATTCAGGTGTAAACTGAAATACAAGAATTTTGCGTGGTGTACTATAAAAGTGGCCTAATACTGTCTAACTGTCTATGCGTGCTAGTTATATCGGTGTCAACATATTTTATTTTTCTGAGAGAATATAAAAGGACTAAAAACATCGTTTGATCATAAGTGTGTGTGTGTGTGTGTGTGTGTGTGTGTGTGTGTGTGTGTGTGAAGGGGGTGTACGGAAAGTGATTTCAGCCCATGGCCTATCATATTAACCAGTTCTTCATATGATGTACTACCTTATTAACCGTATTAAGTATACACACACAACTATATAAGAATTTTAACCTTGTGTGGTGGCATTCCTTGTCAAAAGACATTGAATCCTCTCTATTATACACACAGCTGATCTGCACTGAGCACCTTTACATCATGATCTGGGGTACAACCCTAAATTAAACTTACCAGGAGGTATCACCCCCTTACCGAAAGCTATTTTTATATGGCCTAGGTAGCCGCGTGGTCTAGGGCGCTGGGCGTAGTACAGGCGGTGTTACCATAGATGTCACAACGGTGATGGTTCGAATCCCGGAGAGGGAACTACCAATGTGCAGATCTAACAATTTTGGGCTGATTTTCAGATATATATATATATATATATAGATAAAGCAAACAATATCCATATTATTTGAATTTATATGACATTTATATAAACAACAAAATACCGAAGTTATTGCCATTTCGACAATTTATGTCATTTCAGTGCAGATATAGTCTAAATAATTTGGAAGACCATAAACTCAAACATGTTAAAAAACTGATAGAGATCAAATAATGAAATATTATCTAAATGGAAAGTCAAAATCAGCTACGGACAGAGCTTTGCATGGGGGAGATACTTCTTAGTGTTCTACAAAACTTACACAAATTTAGATATTGCAAGGTTCCAAATAGTATCGGCTTTTAGGTTAGCACCGAAGTACTGACTAGTGGGCTGGTGAATACCCTCAGGGACTAACAGTACACCAACAGAGACATCCTGTGGTAACAAACAACACAATACCGAAGTTACTGTAAATGATAACATATCAGTGGTAATGAGACTTGAACATTTTGTGCCGACATGTATTAAACTATGACATACAAAACTTTCATGCTAATTTATAATGAAATTGTATCTTTACAGGTATTACTTCAGATACGGTACAACGAAGCCAAGATCATAAAACATTTAAGCTGTGTAACCGTTTGAGTAACCATTACAGAAAAACAGGAATTTTCCCTTCATGCAAAGATGCACGATATATCAACATAACTTTTGTTAATCTTGATGGAAGTATATTGAAATTGAAATATTAATTAAACAGTGATACATGTATATAAATTAACCTTTAGAATATAAAATATACATTTTTTATGTTTATATTTTTTTATAAAATCATTTCTGCTTAAATGCTGTTTCTTTTACTTTAGCACTTTGCAGAATTTTCTGAAATACTTGATTGCAGAGCTCTGATTTATTTGACAATTTCTGTCCTGTCTCTCAACAAAAAGCAAAACTGCTACAATAGTAAAAATGCTTTTTTACATAATTTCGTCAAGAACATTTCATTTGGTGTATTATTTCTGATTAAATCCCTGTTATTCGGATTTCTTTTGTTATTTAAGACACTTTGATTCTTGTAAATGCATTGGACTATTCCATTTCTCTTTTGTCTTTCCTCTGACTTTTCGATTTCAAAGCACTTTAACTTATAATTAACCTCAAATTATTTACTTATCCCGAATTATTTACCCCGAACTAATTACTTCTACCTCATTAATTTTCATGCATATTCATTTCTATGTCATATGCTTAACTTTGACCTTCTGGTATTTCTCACCTAATTATTAGATGAAGTTTAAGTTTTATGTGGAAAAAAATGCCGGTCGAAGGATCGAACCCTCGCTACTTTTTTGTCATTTCAAGATGATCAAACGACTTCGAGAAATCGTAGCAGCTACGATTTCAAGTTGCCGAAAAGATGTAAGATAAATGACAACAGATCGATGACTCAGGTAATTTTTAAATAACAATCAAATAGGTATTTATATAATAAAAATAAACATATATCTGAAAAAAGATCGATATAGAAGCAAACTTTTTCGTATGTAGATATTATATAACCTAAAGAAATTGTGATAATCAAACAAGAGCAGAAAATTCTATTTCAATGGCTAGATGTCAGTATTTAATTTTAGATATATGTTCTTTTTGTATTTTCATGTAAAGTTGGTGGGAACCGAACCGGCATTCAAAAAGAAAAATCCAAGGACAATGGCAACGTCGTAAAAACAAAGAAACAAAGACACAACGATAAGGGCTACGTTACACAGTACTGAAGCATCTCCTGCTTCTTCCGTGTTAAACATGTCAACTCCGGTAGTAAAGTCAAATCCAGTAGAGGAAAACGAACTTTAGTGGCAAAGAGAAAGATCTGTTGTCATCTGGGAAACAGATATCTCATAGCGGTCCACAGGACCGTGATGTCGACCGTAAAACTTCTGTAGTGATGACCTCAAGTTCTGGGCAACATATCTTTGCTTAAGTAGCATATTTGTAATCAACCGGGCTCTATCAAGGTAGTCACTGTATCGAAAACAGGCCTTGAGTAGCGAATCAGTTGGGAGATGTAAACTCCGTATGCCGGTGCTTTTGGAATGTTGCTACAAAGAAAAGGGGTGCGTTTGTCATATAGCCTAGTTTGTGTAACAATATTCGATGATTTTGTTCATATTCAATGGTCTTTACCTCAGTTAAAGCATGTTTCTGAGTAATGATTTGAATTAAAGTGCTTCGTAAGAAAAGGGGTGTTTAAATGCCATCGCGCTGCGCGCTCAGGCATTTTAACCACCCCTTTTCTAACGAAGCACTCCAATTCAATTATTTACTCTGCAACATACTTTAACTATTACTAATTCTAGAGAACGTGCATGTTATGAAAAAACCCGCTTGTAAATGCTGAAGAACACAAAAATCCTAGAGGAGGCGTACGGAAGAAAAAAGCCTGCAGTTAACATGTGAATGTTCAAAACACAAAATTAATACAAAGAAAGATTAAAAAATCTTATTTAACTGTTCATGACACACCATAAACTAATCAACATAACTTATAGAAATGAAAAGAGGAACACCAAACCACATTATGCACAGCTTCTCTTGCTAAAATATTTTTTGTATTTTTGCATTTTTGTATTTTTAATAAATCTTCCATGTTGCTTCATATAGTAGAATACAAGGATTACTTAATCACATAGGTTTTATTACAATTGCTACATAACTAGATTGGAGAGATGAAAAAAAATTGAAGGCTTTAAATAAAACAACACCATCAACATCAAAATACATTATTGGGTAAGATACTTAATTTCAATAATAATAAAAAAAGCAAACATATTGCATGATTGAAGTATCTTTAGAATTAAAAAAAAGGTTTGAAATGTCACACAAAGAAAATTGTCAAGCGATTAAATGAAACTAGCTGTGTCCAAATGCCAATGTCATAGGGATTTTTTTTTCTTATATTTGCAAAATACTGATCTTGTAAAAATTGAAGTTTTAACAATTAATAGAGAGTAACACATGCTTAAGTCCATATCACATCGACCAGCGAGCTGATATTGAGTCCTGTGGCTTATACACCATGTGATACGGATTCAGGCATTTTTTGTTCTTTTTATCATATGTTTTAACAAATTAATGAGAGGGATATTTTAAAAAGATTGCTTTCAAAGTCTGAGCTGTTCACTTGAAGACTCGACTAAATTGAATTAAGGGAGTAGACCTGGGGTAGAAGGAGATAATTCTGTTTTTCATTTTTTATAACTTACACAAACAAATAGAATCACTACAATAGGTATTATCAAAATTTTAAAATTGCAAAATTGTTTAAACACAGGAAATCAAGATTAATTTTGTCATGAAAACAAATACCCAACATCTAATTATCTTTAACGAGTGCATTTTACTGTACTTTTTGCAATGCTGTCCATAGATAATGAAAATATGTAAAAGTCGCATTTCTTCTAAGGGAGGTATTTTTTAGCACAGATTCGGAAATTTTATTGATTTTTACCCACTTTATTCTCAATTGAGAAAAAATGGGACGGTAGAATTTTTTAAAAATTTAATATATCTTCCATATACTAGTTTTTTTTTCTATTCTCAGTTAGTGGTGAAAATTAAACGACAGAATGTTTTACAAGAAGTGTTTTATAGTGATCAAAATAGAGAATAAAATTCAGCCTATATTATTCAGAACACCCATGTATTTCAGTTCAAACTATTTAAATTTACTATCATTATTCATGTTTACTTTCACACATGTCTTAGCTACAGAATTTTGCATTTGAAATAAATTTAAATTGAATACAAATTTAATTAGAGCCAATTTTATACACCACAATCAAGTTCTGAACAGATCAAATAATATGAGGAAGCAGAGTATCTTTGATGACCTCTAGACATAAAACAGGACGGTAAAAATTGTTGAAAATTGCTGAAAGTCGACACGAACATGTGCCGCTTTAATGCTGAAAATATTAAGAAAATTAAACGAGTGGAAAATTTAAGGCTACCCCTTAAGTCAATGAAAATTTACCCAACTTTTTTCCCCAAAACCAAAAAATGGAAGAAGAAAAAAAAAAACCTTGTTTGATTCCATCATGCTGCTGAAGCACATACATGAGCACACGCAATGAGACTATATACAGCTTTTTTATCGGATGGAATATTTTAGAAGAAAGAAGGGAAACGGGGAATGTGTCAAAGAGACAACGACCCAAAGGGAGTAATAAAAACTCAAATCCACCATAAGATATGGAATGAACGGTAAGGAAACCCAACACCCAACGGCAGGTCGGAGTCGGCCCCTAAATAAAGAGTAATCCAGTTCAACGAACTAAACATCATCCTAGACTGCTATAGATTTAAAGTAAACTAACTATAAAACAGACAAGAGATACATTTCCTTGCAAATTGTTGCACGTAATTATAATTTTCAGCCATTGTAGGTGTTTCCTGTTATTCCTTTTTTAACATACAAAGGCTTAATAAATTTCCTGACTTAGGACAGGCGCAAACCTAACCTAGTTTCATTTGGGCCCAAACCTCCCCCTATAGCCAAAGTGATAAATAAAAAAAAACAATCGTAACAACAGTATAGTTCAGTTAGCAACAGGACTGAGTCAATTGTGAAAAATGAAACTGAAAAAACTAAATATACGGATATAAACATGAAATCACAAAAGACTACCGGCAGTTAACTGACATATCGGCTCCAGACCCATTTAGCCTAGTTTATGAGGTCTATTTAATTTGTGTTTACAGTCTCAGTATGTTTGCTTAGAAAAAAGGATATGTTTTCTTAATTTGTTTTAACATCTTAATGTATGTAGATGGGATCACCACAGACACATTTCATTTCTCAATGAAACTATTTTATTCTAAATATTTGAACCAATGTGTGGGTGCTAAAATATAGAAGTTTTTAGAGCTGTATTCGAGTATATAAAAACTTCTTAACGATTTCTTATAGTATGATTATACTTCGAGCTTATTTACATAATTGTATAGTCCACACACATGCACACACACAACTGATACACTCTGCGTTTCTATCCTTTGTGTATCCTTTTTCTGTCTTTTTGTATTCATTGCTCTAAAATATTTATTTGTACTTTATTAATGAACTTGCATGCCTACATATTATTGTAATATATTGTATTTAAGGTGAAGACGATCTAAGTTGGATTAACTTGTGTCTTATCCATTTTGCTGTTTGTTATTGAGCAAATAAAACAAGTTTAAAGTAAAGTAAAAAAGGTGCTAATTCTACTCATCAGAACACACTGAATTAAATATCATGGTTAGTATGAGGTAAACTATAGAGATTGTTCAAATAAGGATGTAATACTGGTCTAGAGACGTTCCGAACATGGGTACGATAAAGGTCTATGGGTCTGATGAAGGTGTGTGATAAAGAATATTCTGAATGGATCTATATCAAATATTCAATATATCTTTATTTTGTTGATGAAAGGATGTACAATAAATTTATAAGTTTTATTCACATCTTCATTATATATACTACAGAGAAACAAGATAGAGAAAAGGGAGGTTTGAGTACTCATAAATCGTAAAAAATAATCAGTTTTGTTTAACGACTTGCTTTTGCTTGTACTAATGCTAAGTTCGGCTGTTCCTATCATAGCGTCCAGCTTCTGAAATTTTTAAACTATTTCATTCGTTATTTATTTTTACAAAATTCCGAAAGTCGAGAACCAAGGAGCCGATTTTTTGTGATAACAAATTTGAAAATTAAGCAACAGCAACAACTTGTTTGGAAAATGAGCGAATGCAAAAATCGTTATATCTATTGCCCTATATCATGATGGAGAATGCTTAAGGCGGATTTTGACATGTGATTGAAAGGTTCAGACATTGCATGTTGATGTTTCAACCATTATCTTTGTATAAGTACAATAATAAAGTTTAAGGAGGTCGACACATACGGGAGATATTAACCAGTATTCTGGTGTTGTGAAATATACAGGTAAATCCTGCGATTTGATTGGTTAGCTTGACAGCACTACAGGCAGAATATATTAGTTATTCGGACTTTACATTGGTACCTCGTTCGTATTCAAAGCGCTACGACTCAGGGGATATAAAACACAAACAGGTATATGAAACCGTATCCCCTGTGAAGATTCCCAAATATTAATAATATATCTGTTATGAAAAACAAGCAAGGTAAAGAGTTTGTATGGTCGTCTTAAGACAGGCATTGCACATACAAACCTATGAGGGCTTCTTAGGATGACGATTACAGCAATTATTCATTCTCTAATTTGCTCTCAGTCAGCTCCTATACATGTAAGTCTTTGTACTTATTCACCAAACCACCCTTAAACCGGTTTAACCCTACCACTGGCTTTTGCTAGTGCCGGTACAAAATCCGGCTATCCCGAGTTCCTATCATTAGTGTTGTTTGTCTCTTTCTTCAAAAACTTTTCCTATGATTATGCTTATGAATTGTGGCATGTGATTGTAGTTTGCGGTCATTGAAGGTGTTTATTGTTATCTTGTTTTTGAAAATTATATTTATTGATTAAGCCTAAGAGTTAGACAAATAAACTTTCGAACGCGAATCGTGAGAAAGTTTATTTGAATAACGAGTAGGCGGTGCTATAAATCATTTGTAACATGAATAAGCACCTATGAAAAATAAGTGGGTGGTGCTTATCATAATGACTTGATTGATGCTAATCCAATCAGAAGAAACTATTACAAACGAAAGAGTTAGTTGAGTATCGTTTTACAAACATGGTAGTATTTCCACTTTTCCACACATGACCATGGATGGTATTTATGAAATATTTTGTCAGTAATTGGCCTTTCAATGGGGTTTAAATTTACATTTCGGAATTTATTTTTGTGCGGACTTTTACTAACAAGCACTGTTTTCAACCTAAACAAATAATAAGTAAGTCGTTTAAAGATGACAGCGGCGAATACAACCTTCGGAAAAGTGGTGGGTGATTGGGGCTTGCCATTTTTCTCAATTTTTTCTCAATTCTGCACAAATTTTTTATTTGTTTTCTCCAAAAATTGTTTCAACCCCCGTCCCCCTGGATTCGTAAATTACAGGACGACCAGTTGGATGCCTTCATTCTCTCTGTCGTCCCATTTCTCCTTCTTCCGCCCTTTTATCCTCGTTTCACGTTCTTGTCCATTTTCTCGTTCCTACAGGCCCTTTTCTCCTTTCTTCCGACCCCTGTCTCCGAGTTATCCCAGCCCTAAAGCCTTTCCAAGCCCCCTTTTCTCCCGTTCCCTTTTCCCCGATCGTCTCTCGATTATGTAACGTTTTTTTTCAGTTTTCACAGATCAACCCCATCAAACAATATTCTGTTTACTGAATTAGTATATATTATTACCTGTCTTTTGCGATATCCTCCATGATATCAGTACGAGACCTGATATCTACCCGACGTGGAAGCCGAGTGCAGATATCGATAGAGTACTGATATCAGCGCAGATATCGGAATAGGCATGTAATAATTTGTTATATATTTGACAGAGGAATGATGCAAGTTCTAAAAAAAACAATAAACTAATCATTTTGTTTTTAAAAAATTCGGACAAAATAGGAAAAATTGGTAAAAAAGAAGGAAAAAAAGGAAAGAAAGAAAACGACTCGCAGCCCATTTTTTCTTGAAATAGTAACCCTTTTTTCGAAAGCTGCATCCGCCGGTGAACATGTGAGATAATCTGATCGAAATGGATATTTCTACTAAAGTTAAATCAACACAAATTAGTTATGAATAATTCATAAGAAATGTAAAGGTTTCGATTGATATCTATCAAATACAAATTTTCCACTATTTAAGTCAAAAACAGCGATGTAGATTCATTTTCTATGGCGGCTTTGATTTATGTATATAAACGGGTATGCGATATATGGCTTATGTATCTGCGACATTTGGCTTATGTAATTGAGGCTTTGGCTTGTGTATCAAAAATAGGTAAAACCAAACTCCGTCAACGTTACAGCCTTTATGCGACTTTAAACGGGTTCTGGTAATTGTTTTTAAATTTGATTCTCAAAGAGGATACAGAATATACCTTTTTATTATTAGTTACTACAAAAACAGAAATTGGTCATAACTAATTTGTGTTGAATTACCTTTTGTATTGTTGACTTCGTATTTTTAAGCCGCCAACCCCCACAGCATTGTTTACAAATTAGAAACAGGTAAAATTTATGTAACACATTTTGGGTACTAAAGTTTGCTTCCATAATTAGTATTCTTGGGTGTTCAAATATGCATAGTTTCTTATTTTGGGTAAAACATACAATTTATAAACAAATATTACGAATATTACAGCAGCCAATTGTCTCAGGCTACATCAACCACCAATTTACTCGAGCTGCACTTTGGAAGCAGTGGTACTGCAACAACTGAAATTTACATGTGCATTTATTTTAGTACACTTCTAACCGAGAATTAACTTCGTTTTTGCAGCGCAGTTGTCGAATGATGAAACTAATAATATGAAAATAAAAATATGAATTTAAAAATATCGATTTCGATATATTAAGCAAGAATCTGTTCTAATCACGAGTGATTCAAGGATAGTATTTTGCACTTTCCATGAATGACTACATATATTTAATATTATATAATATTTTTACTATTAAATAATATGTTTTATATTGGAAATTTTTTTTCTAAGATTGAAAATTATTTTCTTATCTTAAAAATTATTTTTTAATATTAAAAGTCTATTTCTAATATTAAGACATATGAGGATAAATTTCCCAACGGCTTGCTATATGTGTGCATTAATTTCTGATTGATATTCAGTATCAATACAAATGTAATAAGAGTAAGCAATCTACTTAGGATGAAGTGTGTGTTTTCTCGAGTTTTATAAAATTTTGCATGTAACTTAAATGTCATAAAGTGCAACGGGATATAGAAAAATATCAAATTGCAGTTTATATTTTCGAAATATGATCGGCTGGAATATTATACAATTATGGTCTTTTGTAGAGGGTCGATATAAGTTTTAATAGACCTAAGAATTGATATTGACCGACGCCGGAGGCGGAGGCTAATATTATAATTTTAGGTCTATTAAAACTAATATCGACCGATACAAAAGTACCATAATTGTTTTATTACATAATAATCAGCTTACTTGGAAATTGTAAGGTTTTTAACATTTTTTTTCAGGATAACATGTCTTGTAAAATTGTCAACGGTTGTTAAACATTTGTAATTATTTTTCTGTTTGCTTTCCGATCTCTTCATACATAGATGAATGCATTGGGCAGCTATCAGTACATTATTTTATGTTCATGACATTTTTCATTGATTTTATACAACATGTAATGAAAACCATTAGATTCTGCAACATATTTACACGTCTTTTTTCAAAGTTTAGATTTTTTCATGACATATTATCATGAGTATTTAAAATTGCGTCCTTAAAGTCTTTTAGGGAAGTAAGTGAGAACCGAACCGTCAATCAAAAGAACGAACAATCCATGGACAATGGCAAATGAGAACGGGGAAAAAACACACACATACAGATGAACAACATGGATCCAATAAAAACCATGGATGAGATCAGGTGAACCGAAAGAGTAAGCATCTTCTGCTTCTTATAAGACACCCGCCGTGTTGAAAATGTCAACTCCGGTAGTAAAGTCGAATCCGATAGAGGAAAAACAAACTTTAATTGTAGAGGGAAAGATCTGTTGTCATATAGGAAACAGATATCCCATAGCGATCCACAAGATCGTAATGTCGACCGTAACATTTCTGTAGTGATGACTTTAAGTTTTTTGTAACGTACCCTTGCTTAAGTAGTCTATTTGTAAGCAACTGAGCTTTATCAAGGAAGTCACTGTAACGACCACAAGCACTTGAGTAGCGAATGAGTTTTGAGATGTAAACTCCATATGCGGGTGCTTTTGGAATGCTGCTACAAAGAAAAGGGAAGTTGATAATAATAAATGAACAACACCCACCTTTTGTTACTACGACTCAGTCTGATTCCCTGTGTTAACTAAAGAAGGTCTAGTAATTGAGGTGAAAATTGCAGAGCTGCTAAAACGGATACCCCTATTGTGTATCGCATTATCTCAATTTCGATCACCTTCCGAGTATTTGTAAATAGCAAAATGAATTCTAATGTGAACACAGAAACACAAGCCCAACGCCATTTTGAGGTTGGGTTTCCCGAACATACTTATAAGAAAGCCTTTCTGATTGGCCGAAAGTCTCGTGACTCCGTGAAATCTTTTTTTTTCATTGGCTAATTTAAATAGATTCTCAAAATAGATTTTGCGAGTCAATATCGCTTTTAAGCAGACATGAGAAATGAAAGTGAAAGTGGAACCGAGTCAATTCGATTTTTAATTGAATATCATGTGACAGGTTTTCATCCAATAGATTAACACTATTATAATCATTATGTAATAGCATTAAATAGTGTATTTGTGTTGAATGCATGTAAAAATCACTGAAAACGTGAAGACGTTACGAATATTCACTTATACTGAGATTATGTACAACGTATGAATTTCAAATTATATGAGCTTCGAATTTATGGCAGGAATAATAATTATATTACATGTAATTCAGTTTGATTAGAGAAAATATAGTTATTCTTGGAAAGTTCAAACTACTATCCATGAATCACTCGCCATTAGAACAGATTCTTGCTTAATATACGTAACTGATTCATATCAATTTGACGAAAACGACTATACTAGACCATCCAAGTGTCGATAATATGAATAAGAAAGGAAATTGGGTAAATGTCATGGGGACAACATCCCATCAAGACCCAAAACAAAGCATCTAGGGGCCACCGTACGATCTTCAACACAATGCCGAATCTCACACCATAACGCAAGCTCTAAATGGTCCAAAAAAAGTAAAACGTGAATAAATCAATGAAAACAAACCACTTCTAATAACCCAAATATCAAGAAACTGAAATTATAAGATGACAAGATGACAATAACCAACATATTCCTGATAAGTTTATTTTTCATAAATGATATGTGTCCTATAATCCAATATAAAAATAAAAAAACGAACAAAAACAACCGAAAATATTTTCTCTGATAACAGCACTAAACTGTCACACTTGAACATTTTTACACAAAGCGTAGGTAGCACCTACAGAAGCCACCTGACGCGGTTCCAGCAGCCAGAGTCTCAGTTTTATGGTTAAAAATAAGATATCTAGACAGATGCGTGAGGGCTGTTTCCCAAGTGCGGCTCGAGGTAATAAGTGGTTTATGCAACCCGAGAATGTGACTGCTGTAATCAGATGCATTCTGGTTATAATCAGACAAAATATACACCCGGTATTACGATAAAAGTGGAATTAAGGCAAGATGTTTTGTGTAAGTCATATTGGAAGGTGAACGATAAAAAAATTGTGGAACACACCGACCATCACAACAAAGGCAAAGAAGTATACGTTTAATATGTGAAAATAAACAAATCCTATAAATCGTTTATAACTATACAATGACACCTTTTTCTGTCACAAGATATGAATATAACACAGCTTATATACAATGGATACACATTTTGTTCAAACAGCCCAACTATTTCACGCATCCGTCAAAAAAATCTTTTAACAATAAAATTGAGACTTAGGATGCTGTAACCGCGACAGGTGCTACCTAGGGTTTATGTAAAAATGTTCAAGTGCGACAGTTTAGTGCTGTAATCATAGAAAAGTTTTAAGCGTTTTTATTCGTATATTGGATTGTAGGACATACATCTTTTATAAAAAAGAATAATTAGGAATATGCTGGTTATTGGATTGTCTTCT
This sequence comes from Modiolus philippinarum, assembly GCA_002080025.1. NCBI lineage: Eukaryota > Metazoa > Mollusca > Bivalvia > Mytilida > Modiolidae > Modiolus > Modiolus philippinarum. The sequence goes on along the minus strand of MJUU01011943.1, from coordinate 6,505 downwards.
TATGATTTTAGTTTCTTGATATTTGGGTCATTGGATGTGGTTTGTTTTCATTGATTTATTAACGTTTTACTTTTTTTGGGCAATTTAGAGCTTGCGATATGGTGTTAGGTTCCTCATTGTGTTGAAGACCGCGCGGTGACCCCTACATGCTTTGTCTTTGGTCTTTTTAACTTGGAGATGGGATGTTGTCTCCTTGACATTTACCCAATTTCCTTTCTTCTTCATATTATCTACACATTGACGGTCTAGTATAGTCGTTTTCGTCATATTGATATGTATCAATTACGTATATTAAGCAGTAATCTGTTCTAATGGCGAGTTATTCGCGGATAGTAGTTTGCACTTTCCATAAATAACTACATTTTCTCTCCTCAAACTGAAATAATATAATTATTATTCCTTCCGAAATTTCGAATATCCTATAATTTGAAATACAAAAACTACCGAATTTGCATAAAAAGAATAGATTCCGTTATGCTGTAAATTTATAAATTCATACGTTGTACTTAATCGATCAGTATATGGGAAAATTCGTAACGTCTTAAGGTTTAACCGGATTTGACTCAACCCTGGATTGACTCACTGATAGTGTGACGGGTGCCGCTAGCGGAGCAGGACATGCTTATCCATCCGGAGCACCTGATGTCACTCTAGGTTTTTAATGAGAGCTCACACTATCGGTGCTTTAGTTTTTCGTGTTGTCTTGTATATGGTACTGTCGAATTTTAGTTTTGTGTTCGTTAGTTATGTTTGTGCTACAGATTTCTCCTTGAGAATGTTTGATTACTATAGAGATTTACAAAAGCTTTTCAAAATTTTACCATGGTTCTGTTTCACGGTTAGAGAAGTAACATGTACTATGGATTTCACTTGGTTTTGTCTAAGGGTTAGAAAATGACAATAATCAATCCGCTACCAAACAGATCTTTCAAAACAATATATGCATCACCGATAGTGTGACGGGTGTCGCTAGCGGGGCAGAACATGCTTACCCTTCCGGAGCACCTGATGTCACTCCCGGTTTTCATGGGAGTTCACACTATGAGTGCCTTAGTTCTTAATGTTATCTTTTTATTTGCGTGCATTGTGGCTGTCTCACGTCCTTGTTTTGTCTTTGTTCTTATCTGTTACCGTTTTTGCCATGTCCTTGGACTTTGATTTTTGTAGTCATTGCTTCCCTTGTCCCTTCGATATTCCACTGCCGTTGTTTCAGTGATTTGTACATGTATTCACCACAAATACACTATTTGATGATATTTCAGCCGATTATGTTTCGAAAATATAAACTGTAATTCGATATTTTTCTGTATTACGTTGCACTTTATGACAATTAAGTTACATGCAAAATTTTATAAAACTCGAGAAAGCACACACATTTTCCTAAGTAGATGCTTCCAAATGTACTTATTTCGAAGATATTGCCTAGGAATATTCAATTATTTGTATTACTGAAAGCCATTTAGATCGTATTGTCCTAAATCAAGATATAACCATCCCTAGCTTCTCAGAAATATTTAGGCTCCACCGGGATCACTTTGGAGGGGGTTATTATCTATACACATGTATACTAGATGACATTCAGTTGAGTGTCAAACGAAAGCATGAATTAGAATTTGAAGGTGGCGAACTTGTATGGTTAGAAATTGTTTATCAAATAACTAAATACCGAAGTTACTGAGAATTTACTTTCTGCATATGCGCATTTCGACAACTTATGTGTCTTCAGTGCAGATAAAATCTAAACGTTTAGAAGACCATAAACTCAAAGATAAATAAAAACTGAAAGAGTACAAAAAACCAATATAATCTAAAAGTAAAGCCAAAAGTTTAAAATATTATTATGTACAGTATACCGTCCACCCGGAAGTCCAGGTGAATTTTGGGATCTGTTTGACTACTCTGTTATATTAACGGGAGATCTGAACGTTGACTAATTGTCAAATTCGAAACATAGATTAGCAGAAATAATTATGTTAAATAACAGAACCAACTCGAATGGGAGCGTTATTAGACACTGCTTTTGGTTTCTAATAGTACATTGTTATTGATGCTGAAGTGATCAATATCGATAGAAACATCAGTGATCATGATGCAACATTGGTAAATATTCGAATTCCAAATTTCATTAAAAGAATTATTACGCGAAAAGTTTGGCTGTATAAAAATGCTGACTTTACTTCATTAAATAGTGACATATCTAATTTTGATTGGGACACCTTTCTGGGAGAAACTGATGATATTGATGTAATGACTGAAATGTGTACAGCAAAATATCTCGAAATGGTAAACGAGCGTATACCATCTATAGTGATCCTGGTATGAGCCAATGATAAGCCATGGTTCAACACGGAGATTAGGAGAGAGAAATAAGACTGAGAGATCGTTCACGTGGAGTGGCCAGGAGAAACCCAAGCCCAAATAATGTTAATAAGTACAAATCCCAGAGAAACAAAGTAAATAATATGAAAAAATATGCCCGTGAACAATTCTTTCTGACAGCAGATGAGGTTTTGGATTCTTATATGAAAAGGATTCCAAAGCATATTGGTCATTTATAAGAAGGCTAATGAAAGGAAATGGGAAGTTATTTGCTATTCCACCTCCACTAGATAGCACAACAGATGAACTGGTGCAAAATGATATATTGAATAAACATTTTTGCACCATTTCAACTGTGGATGATGCTAATCATTATCCCCCTAATCCCCCTTCAAGAACTCAACATGTTTTGAATAACACAATTATTACAGAAAATATTAAGGATGAAGATTGGAAAAGCATCTGGTATTGACACTATAAGTCATCAGATGTTAAAAGGAACCACCGATTCTGTATACCGGCCCTTACTGATTATTTTTAATAAATCATTAGAAGCTTTAAAGTTCCCATCACATTGGATACTTGCCAGGGTGATGCCCGTTTTTAAAAAAGATGATAAATCAATCCCGTCAAACTATAGACCTATCTCACTTCTGATCTGTGTTGGAAAAGTAATGGAAAGGGTAGTGTATAAAACAATTTATAATTATATCTTTGAATATTCATTGTTATATCAATATCAGTCTGGATTCTTACCTGGTCATTCCACGGTTTACCAACTAATAGAATCATATAATAAAGTTTGCACTGATTTGGACGATAAAAAGTCAACTGTACTAATATTCTGTGATATATCTAAGGCACTCGACAGAGTCTGGCCTCGTGGCCTTAAAACTAAACTGAAAACATATGGAATATCTGGTAGTTTACTCAAATGGATCTGTGATTATATTAATGAAAGAAAGCAAATTGTAATCTGAAATGACGAAATCTCTTCCGAAGGTTGTATCAAGGCTGGTGTTCACCAAGGTTCAGTTCTTGGCCCCTTACTGTTCTTGTTGTATATTAATGATATAATTGATAATTTAGGAAATATTGCAAAGCTTTTTGCTGATGATACCTCTCTACAGTATTCTGGGACTGACTTGGGAGTCGTAGAACCAGAAATTAATAATGATATGTCCAAAATAAATGAGAGGGCCAAAACATGGCTAGTTGATTTTAATCCAGCAAAAACTAAAGCTTTGATAATATCAAACATAGAGTATCATTTTCCAGAAATTAAATTCAACAATGAAAAGGTTAAAATTATCAAGTGTCATAAACACTTAGGAATGACTTTTTCTTCTGATGGGAATTGGTCAACTCATATTGAAAACATAAGGAAATCAGCGATGAAACAAATTAATGTGCTACGAAAGTTAAAATATACTCTATCTTCCAAAAGTTTGTCCAATATTTTCACTACATTTATTAGACCATTACTTGAATATGCATGTGAAGTATGGGATGGATGTTTAGAAAGAGAAATTGACACTCTCGAAAAGGTACAACTTGAAGGAGCTAGAATTGTTACCGGACTAACAAAATTCGCTAGTAGGGAATCTCTTTATTTCAAAACTGAGTGGGATACAATGGCAAAAAGGCCAGAAAGCAGGAGATTATGCACATTTTATAAAATGCATAATAAATTATGTCCTCAGTATCTATGTGATCTTTTACCTCCACAAGTATCTGAAATAAATGAATATACTTTACGTAATAGAAATAATTATGTTCCTGTTAGAGCTAGATTAAGGGTATAACAAAAGTCTTTTGTTCCATCTACTGTGTCTTCATGGAATGATCTTGATATTCAAGTACGGAACTCACAGAACCTTCCGACATATAAAAATAGAATAAAGTCTAATGTATTTACTTGAATGTCCATATTATCAAATTCAAAGAAACGTTTTTTTCAGACTGAAGAAATATTGATCTAAATATCGAAACCATATTATTCGGCAATGACAACTTGAATTTTGGCATGAATTCAAAAATTTTTGAAAAGGTAAGAAATTCATAAACCAAACAAAACCAATAGAATCTACATTCTTTTCTTTTTTTCATATTTCCCCTTTTGTTTATTTTTATTTCTACTCTCATTTCAGTTCCGTCTATTCATTAAATTGATATCTTTACATTGTTGTATTGCCTGTTATTATGCTATGTATATATATATTGTATCTGTAAGGAGAGGACAGTTGCTAAACTGGTACAACTTGTTGTCCAATCCATTTGCCATTTTTTGCAATAAAATAGTATTAAAGTAAAAGTACAAATGTACTCTAATTACATTTGTATTGATACTTAATGATAATTCAGAAATTAATGCACACATATGGCAAGCCTGTGGGAAATTTATTCTCATATATTTTACGAAAGAATAAGAAGATAAATTTCCCACAGGCTTGCCATATGTGTGCATTAATATCTGAATTGTCATTCAGCTACTGCGAAAAAACCAATTCCATGATCGGCGTGAATCAGATGTGGATTCTTAAAAATTCCAAAGATCTCCTTGATCAGCTCTCCTAACAGTCTCGCATACTGCAATAGCATTCAAACTTTTGATTTTTCTACCCTTTATACAATTCTTCCCCATAATAAACTTAAAACAGTAATTTCCTATCTGATACATCAATGTTTCTGTACCAAAAACGGAGAACGCAGGTATTCCTATCTGGTAATAGGAAAAGATAAAACATATTTTGTAAAGAACCACACTGAGTCAAACAGGAAATACAGTGAAAATGACGTGATTAAGATGCTTGAATTTTTGATCGACAACATTTTTGTTGAATGTGGAGACCGTGTTTTTCAACAGACAATAGGGATTCCTATGGGAACAAATTGCGCCCCTCTTTAGCTGACCTTTTCATTTTTCGTATGAAGCAAAGTTTTTACAAGGGTTGATACAACAGAAACAAAAACAACTAGCCCAGACTTTTAATTTCAGCTTCAGATATATAGACGATGTACTTTCTCTTAATAACCCAAGATTTAAAGAATATTTACATCGCATCTACCCCAGTGAACTTGGAATTAAAGAGACAACCAATACACCAAATTCTGTTTCATACCTTGACCTTTTGTTATACATTGACGAACATGGACGTCTGAAATCAAGATTATATGACAAAGTGATGATTTTGACTTTCCAATTGTGAACTTTCCCTTTCTCTGCAGCAATATACCTACATCCCCAGCATATGGAGTATATTTTTCACAATTAATTCGTTACTGTAGAGCGAGCAGTACATACAGTGACTTTGTGGAAAGAGCAAAAGCACTGTCACAAATACTGCTGAGTCAGGGATATATTCAGCCGTTGTTACTTTCGTCCCTTCAGAAATTCTATGGCCGTCACCACGACATCATAGATAGATATGAAATGTCATTGTCACAAATAAAGACTGACATTTTCAGCTAGATTCACGTCTTCCCGGATTTGACATAACCGGTTTTGACTTTACCCTGGATTTACCTACTGACAGTGTGACGGGTGCTGTATACAGAGCAGGACATGCTTACCCTTCCGGGGCACCTGATGTCACTCTTGTTTATTGAGAGTTCACACTGTTAGTGCTTAGTTTTTGTGTTGTATATGTAATGTTCATGTGTTTTGTGGGCATGTGATGTCTTTGGTCTTCCGTCTTCTGGTGTTCTTGCTTTTGCCTTGTCTCTGGACTTTGATTTGTGTAATCTTGTGCTTTGTTCCTTTGGTATTCTACTGCCGTTGTTCAGTGTCATATGTCTTAATATTAAAAACAGAATTCAAAAATCGAAAAAAAAAAAAAATTTAATCTAAGAAAATAATTTTTCATATTAGAAAATAATTTTCAATATAAAAAAATATTAAAAGATATTAAAAAATACACAAATGTTGTATAATTTTAAAAAATATTGTTAACATTAAAAATCGACTTTTTTAATATTAAAACATGCATATTTTAATAATATGTTTTATTTTTTGATATCAGAAAATCATTTTAAATATTTGAAATTCATTTTCTAATACTACAAAATCCTTTTTAATATTAATATTTTATTTTAATAATAAAAATATTTTTTAATATTAAAATTATATAAATATTTTTAAAAAATACGATTTATTTTTAATATTAAATATAAGTTGATTTTTTAA